>BLBF01000026.1:4269992-4303782 GCA_015471245.1 Laticauda colubrina | reverse complement strand
AAGGAAGGAAGGAAGGAAGGAAGGAAGGAAGGAAGGAAGGAAGGAAGAAAAAGGGAGGAAAAGAAAAAGGAAAAGAAGGGAAAAGCCCTGGTAATTGGAATGCATATGTCATTTCCTTTCCCAGGCATCTTAATCATCCATGTCACTTCAGTCCTCCAAGTCATTCTTATCCATTTGTACTACCTAGTCCTTCAAATACAGTTCTCCTCAGATATAATTCTTATTGTATGTAAAAATCTCGTTCCCTTTGTTTTTCCTACAGCAGTTTATATGGCAAGAATAAGCTACTTTTTGCTGATTAATAAATGCATTTACATTTTTGGAGAAATGTTGCCAAGTGGATGAAATCACATGATGTCTGCGACTAATTGTACATTTTGGAGGACTTGTATGATTTCAAGGTTTGGGCTTTTTTAACTATGATAAGACTAGAATAAAACTTATAAGTTTAAACTCTTTTACAAATTAATATGACAGTAAATAGCTATTTACTTCCATAAAGATGGGGCCAAAAAAGGGAGTTTATTTTAAAGATAAAAAACAGGAGGTCCAAACAAAAAGACTTAACAGCTCACATGCAAATTTATTTACTGAAAGCATTCATTTAGTCACATATTTTATACCAAACTCTGGGAAGCCAAAAATTAAAGCAACATCAAAAATAAAATGACATTAAATATGAAAACTATTTAAATAATAAACATTAAAACCAAAACCTAGTATTAAGTTAACCTTCCAAAATGTAGTTACCTCAGCTTATGTCAGATCTAAAGAAAAGTCAGCTCTTCAAAGGTTTATGGAAGGTGAAGACAACAGAGGCCTGCCAAGCTTCAGGGGAAGAGTGTTCCATAGGGCAAGGGCTACCATGGAGAAAGTATGTTTCCTAGCTCCCATAAGGTGGCAATATTTAAGGGAAGGCAATAACATGTGATACGTTACAAGCTAACTATAGTTACAATAGTTACAAGCTAACTATAGCATTTAGATTTATATACCATTCGATAGAGGTTTCCAACACTCTTTGAGTGGTTTACCAACGTCAGCATATTTCCCCTCAACAATTTGTGTCCTAATTTTGCTGACCTTGGAAGGATAGAAGGCTGAGTCATCTATGAGCAAGTCAGGTTCAAATTCCTGCCTGTGGGCAGAGTTAGCCTGCAATACTGCATTAACCACTGCACCACCATAGCCCTTAATGGGTAGGAGAGAAAGGTAGTCTTGCAGATAATCTCCCTCTGAGAGTGACATGTTACATTCATGGTTTTGGGGATCATTAGCACTAATCTGCTACTCTTATTTTTATTGTTATTAGCTTCAAATCTCTCCCTTTGGAGTGATGTTTTCATATATGATTTTAATTGGGTTTGTTGCATTTGCATTTTTACGTTTGTACCTGTCTACTTAAATTATACTTAAAATTTTAGTTAGAATGTTATAAATAAATACTTCATTAAAAGCTAAAATGCATAATATTGTTTCTACTGGTTAAGCTTTCAACTGAAACTTTCTCTGAATTGGTATTTATCATATGATGATTTTTTTTCAAAATATTTTTAAATAGGAATAACTATTATTCCAGAAATGCAACAAATATTGTTCATTCAGGTCAATTTTTTTATTTATAAAGAAAGGCTGATTTATATCTTTATAAATAAAGGCTGAAAAACACAACTATTTTTTCCTAATATCTATCAAAGATGAATAGTGATGGAAGCTTAAAGAACCAGTTTCTTAATTCCATAAATTTAAACAACTCAATATTAGGTAAAAAAAAAATCAGAAATAAAAGTCAACTTTTACACTTTTAGTTTTGCTTTCTTTTTCTAAAATCCAAATTTTATACCCTGGCATGACATCTGTATTTGCGTTTGGTCACTGTCTCTGTTTCAGTACAAATAGTCATTACATTATATTCCTTAGTCATCAGCTGCTTGCATATTTCTTCGTTTCTCATCTAAAAGGGTAGACGTTTAATGTGGAGAGAAAACAGGAACATTCACATAACTCATCATTTTCTTTCAGATAGAAGGTATGAAGAGAAGCTGTCTTTGTACTCACATCAACTTAAGTACAGTTCTCAATATGATCCAGGACCCTTGCTGTAATCAGGTCCTGGTACATGCAGAGTTGTATTCACATTCAAACTAATGTAATTATAGCTCCCTTTCAGACTTTCTACTGAAAGCTGCAGAGAGGTGGGGATCGGCTCTGTGCACAGCTTCATTTCTTTCTTTTGTTTGTGATGTCATGCAATTCAAAGAAGAAATCTTTTAACAAAGCTGTGACACAAAAGACAAAAAGGCACTTGATCATACCAACAGTTTGTGTCTTGTTCAATAATTCTGTTTTGTCTATATTTGCATTGAACTTTGTAATATCATCATAAAATTTAAGATAAAAGTTCTGGAAGGCACTTCTCTGCATTTGAATGTTCATGAAAAAGAGAAAACTGTAAGATTAGCATATGAAAATATAGAATTATTATAGTAGTTATGCTTTGAATCTTCCTAATACCCCATGATGGCATTTGATATCTTATCCACTTCTTTTACTAATCAATTTTTTTTCCCTTTTATTCCCTGTAATTAATTCACAACTTAAAACAAATTCCTGTTTTTTTGCCCAATCCAGAATTAGCTGCAAACTAAACTGCCACTTATTCATCTGGCAGTTCTTTACTAAGCAGGGATGTCAAAATCAGGGTTTTTAAAAGAGAAGACTGCAGAACGGTGATGCAAGAATAAAATACTGTTTGCATGGTTCATGAAAAACAGATGGAAAAGACTTTTTCAAACAGATAAATCGAAACAGATTAATTGCAGTGCTCAATGTACGGAAACATTGCAGAAATAAGGAAGGGAAAAAAGGGCTTGGAATGTTTCACTGTTTCAGTTTTGATAAAATAGATCACTCAAGATATTTTTAAATTACCTTTACCTACCTACCTACCTACCTTCCTTCCTTCCTTCTTTAAAAAAAAGAACTATAAGATTTTATTTTTATATGCAGGTCAAAAGCTTCCATGGAGTTAGATAAACATTTTGTAAACACTTGCAAGAAAATACATTTAATGCTGCAGAGAGAATTCACTGAGCTGTCTAATTAGTTTTTCATTTAATATGAATTCAAATAAGAATCACTTTGTGGAAACTACAGGGTGCATAAACAACATCTACAGCTGCATTTCTGAGAAGGATAGCTGTACTGACTGCTTTTATATTTCAAAAGTAAAACCATGCCTATAGCTGTATTAATGTCATAAAACAATTTTTAACAAATAAAATTAGGAGAAAACATAAACCTTCTTCAGTACCCATATCCAAGGTCCATTTAAATGTTAATAAACTTATCCCCACCTTTTGAATGGCATGTCCTCAGTTGCTCACAAAATAAATAAAACATAGTCTTTTCTTCACTGATCTCCTTATTGTCTAGAAATAACTAATATTCTTACTTTTTCAAATTAGAACTTATAATTGAGATATAGACTCCTGAACTGTTGTGCTACTGCATGTAGAGTTCTGCACATACTTGACATGGAACAACTTCTGAAGTCAATTTATTGCTTTATATGTAATTGTCAAAATTATAATTATTTAGTTTAATATTATAACAATAATACTTTGGATAATACATTGGTTTCAAATTCTTTTCTGCCACTTTAAAGTGTGAGTATTGTATAAGAAGCTCTATGTGACTTGGCATTCCTGTTCTTGTAAAAGTGATGGTCCTGGTGGGATTTTGACCATTATGTGCTCTTCTTCTATGATTCATCAACCATATACCAGTTCCAAGAATGGATAACTGGGGAGGGTTAGGAAAGCAGTGGTGAACTATCTATCCTATAAAAAAATATCACCAGAACACTTTATGGCAATAACTCAATATGACTAATTTATGGATACCAACAGTGGACCTTCCAGGCTGGATGGTAGCCTGTAAGCTACTGGAGAAGAGCAAGAGAAACCTTGTAGTAATCAGGAATTTTATGACATTGTTGGAAGAAAGCCTTCGTGGAGCCCAACAATTCATAGTGCTCATGATGAAAAAGATTGCTTATGCTGTACAAGGTTATATAAAAATGGAACATGGAATGTTAGAGGCATGTCCCTTAGAAAACTTGAAATGATTAGTTTGAACATAGACATTCTGGACATCATTGTGTTATACTGGACAGGCAGTGATCAATTCAAATCAGATGAGTTTATGGTTTATTTTTATGGTAATAATATCGTCAGAAAAAAAGGAATTTCATTCTGCATAAACAAACAAGTGGATAAATGTGTTGAGAATGACAGAATAGAAAGTAATAACATTTATCCAAATTCGAGGCAAACCACTCAACATTATCATACTACAAATCTATATTTGTAATGTTATATGTAACATATGAGGATAATGCTGGATAAAATAGGATGGATTTTCTATGGGACACGGAATAGAACAATCATATTAATTTTCTTTTAAAGGTTTATGTTGGTTTAGCCAGGCCTTTGTAGCAATACATGCTTTATAAAACACCTTGAATTTTGGAAATGGGTGGCATATGATTAATTGTCTAAATAAACAAATATTGAAATGTCAACTGAGTTTCACTCTTGGAAAAGTCATGTCTGCTTTAAGATGTTGCATACTGCTGTTGCATTAGCACTGTCACATAGCATAGTTTTCATGATTATTGCTTTAATAATAGCTTTGAATTCAAATAATATATTTAAATCTAACACAGATACAAAATTCCCTCTTATCTAACTGAAAAATTTACATCAGCAAAGACTGTAGCTGCAAATAGAAATAACAGTGGGAAAAATACTAGTGAAGAATGCCAGCTTTCAGAGTCTAGGAAATTAGACAAATCTTCAAATATCAGAAGGAGAATTCAAAAAAAAAAGTAGACATAAAAAAACAAATCCACCCTAATTTTTACCTCAATACCATTAGGGTGTCAGATTTCAAACTTTTCAAATCTCTTATTTTGGATTATCTTATGGAGAAACTAATTTATCCAATTAAAAAGAGAAGGAAATTTCTAAACTGATCCTCAAACCTTCTTCAAATTCTGAACTGATGGTGAGAAACTATCACATATTATGATTCCAGAGTTGAAAATATACTGATAATGTATTATAGAAGTACCTTTTTAAAGAAATAAATGTGATTTGCAATTTAATTAAAAAATAAAATAACTTGAAAAATTATCATTTGATCTTCTAGTTTAGGACAGGGAAACAGACTCAGAAATACATTGGCTTTGAAATTAAAAGGCCACAATAATCTAGTCCTCAGGGTCCCTGGAAACAGCAAAGGACCAGACTACGGTGCCTCTGTCAGCTAAAATGGAACTTGGGAGGACTGATGTGGCCCTCTCAAGTTTCCTTTTCATTGGCAGATGATTTCAGGAGGCCATCACAGTCGGAAATGGACCTTGGGAGCCTGTTTTCACTGAGTGAGCACTTGGTCCATCACAGGTGCCTTCCAAGGTGAATTATGTAGAGTTGGCCATGCCCACCCTGGCCACACCCACCCCAGCCCCCCAAGGTTAAACACAACCTCGATTCAGTTATCAATGAAATCAATTTTGACACCCCTGGTTTAGGTCAATTCTCCATTCAGGATCAGCTGCTCACTGTGTCTAAAATAGGGATGTTTTTCTTTCTTTCTTTCTTTCTTTCTTTCTTTCTTTCTTTCTTTCTTTCTTTCTTTCTTTCTTTTTTCTTTTTTTCTTTCTTTTGGCAGGCAACATAAGTTTTCAGATTGCATTTGGCTCAGCAAGACAGAGCAAGTTTTCTTCCTAATGCCTCCAAGAACCAGCTGCTGAATAAATTAAAAGTGAGTGTGTGCTTGGCTATAATATATATCACATTGTGCCTATGGATCACTGCACAAAGCTAAAGCAACTTATAAAGATAACATTTCCTATTATGCCCTATAAGTTGATTCCACTGAATCACTACCCTTCTTTTCCTGTGAAGTTTTTAATTGCACATTTTGGAAAGTGTACCTTTCAAATAAAATTAGCAGATGGAACTAAAGGAGTTATAAAACACAATAGAGGAAAGTTATAATTGTTGTCTATGGAACTTGGTAGGCTCCAAGTGCCTTAATCTGATTGGCCGAGTTCTACAAAAGAGACCAAAATGAAGATGAGACCATCAGAGATTTTGTAGCAGCCCTGAAACACATCGGAGGAGCCTGCGAGTTCCAGAACATGGACGAGGCCATGAGGGACCGCGTAGTCCTTTGGTTGAAGGATGCTACACTTCAGAGTAAGCTGCTAAAGAGACCGAACATCACTGTGGCTGAAGCCATCACAGAAGCCACTGCCGCAGAAGCAGCAAAGAAATCCACAGCCACTATGCACCAAATGAATTCAATTCCAGATCTGCCAAATCAAACCAGAGAAAAGAAGGCAAAGGGAAGCAAGAAACAGCCCACAGCGAGTGCCCACTATGAAGATATCGACTCCCCGAGCGACACTGATGACGACAATGAAGATATCCATAGATTTCAATCAGACAAGAAATGGCAGGAAAAAAGAAGAAGCAGGCGGGAATTCCAATGTACTGGATGCGGAGGCAGCCACCCATGATCTGAATGCAGGTTCCTAGACACAATCTGCAGAGCTTGTAACAAAAGGGGGCACATTGAAATGGTCTACCAAAACAAAAAGAGCTATAGTCCTGAAAGAAGCGGCAGCACCCCACCCCACCCCAGACATGAAGAGAGACAAGCCAGAAGCAGATGGAACCAAGATAGTAGAAGTAAAAGAACGAGCAACAGAGAGGAAACACACCAGATGGTAACAATCGGAAATCGTCACCCCTGTCAAACCAGAAAGGTCAGTGCGCATCTGTGGAGATTATAAGGCAACCCTAAATCATGTGCTCCAGCAAAGCACATACCCAGTGCCTGTAATGCAACACTTATTGCACTCCCTAGGGGGAGGAAAATTTTTTGCGAAGCTTGATCTCACATAAGTGTACCAAAAGCTACACGTTGACCCCATTACCGCAGAGGCACAGACTATAGTGACACACAGAAGGGCGTTCAAGTGCAACCGACTCCAGTTCGGTGTTAGTGTTGCCCCTGGTGTTTTCCAAAGCCTCATGGAGCACCTTTTAAATGGAATCAAGGGAGTCATCCCTTATTTTGATGACATTCTAGTGTCAGCAAAAAATGCTAACCAACTAGAGAGTAGATTAAAAGAAGTCTTAAGAAGATTCAGAGATGCAGGCCTTAAAGTAAAGCGAGAAAAATGTAACTTAGCCATCAACCAGGTCAAATTTCTAGGCTATCTCATAGATGAGCAAGGAATACACCCCACCCAAAAAAAAATAAAGGCAATCAAAGACGCACTTAGACCTAGGAACAAAACTGACTTACAAGATTCCTAGGTCTCATAAATTTCTTCAATGTATTCCTTCCCCAAAAAGCAACCATAGCAGAACCCTTACATCAGTTGTTAGACAAAAAAACTATCTGGAAATGGGGCCACCAGGAACAAGCAGCATTTCAAAGTATCAAAGATCTATTAAGGTCTAACACCGTTTTCATCCAGTATAGCAATACCCTGCCTTTGATGGTCACCTGTGATGCATCGCCTTTTGGAATCAGCACCATCCTGAGCCACAAGCTACAAGACGGCAGAGAGGCACCGGTCGCCTTATATTCAAAAACGCTTTCCAAATCGGAGAGAAATTACAGCCAATTCGACCGAGAAGCCCTTGCAATCATAGCCAGAGTCAAAAGATTCCATGAGCACCTTTATGGCAGAACTTTTTTGAACATCACTGATCACAAACCCCTGTTAGGGATTCTAGCAGGAAACAAACCAACCTCAAACATTCTGTCCCCTAGAATGACGAGGTGGTCGGAATTCCTGGCTGCCTACAACTACACAATAATCCACTGCCCAGGGAAGACCATTACCCATGCAGACGCTTTGGCCATTCCCCGCTGCCCATCATGGAAGACGACCCAGCTCCCACCATCTCCATTCTCAAACTCGAGGCCTGGCCAAATCTGCCAGTAACCACATTGGACGTCACTAAAGCCACTGCGAAAGACCCACTGACAGCTCGCATTCTGCATTGGGTAGGTAAGGGTTGGCCGGACGAAAACAAAACCAAGACTTTTAAGCCATTTCGCACCCGACAGACTGAAATGTCTATCGAGAAAGGCTGTATTTTGTGGGGTGACAGGGTGGTAATCCCTAAAAAACTACAGGAAAATGTTTTGTGCATGTTGCACGAGGGGCACTCAGGCATAGTTAAGATGAAAGCCCTGGCCAGGAGATATGTCTGGTGGCCAGGGCTGGACAAAGACATTGAACATTGGGTGGTAACATGCCATGATGACAAAAATCGAGGCCTACCCCCCCCCCCAGGCACCAGTCAGGGAATGGGAAACTCCCCCGGGCTCATGGTTGAGACTGCATATTGACTTTGCTGGGCCAACAAAAGGCAACACCTTTTTGATAGTCATGGACGCCTACTCGAACTGGTTAGAAGTCATCCTTATGGCTTCCACGACCACAAAAGCAGTGATGAAGCATTTAGACAAATTTTTTGCCACGCATGGACTGCCTGATGTATTGGTGTCGGACAATGGGCCCCAGTTTACCGTGTTGGCATTCGAGCAGTATTTAGCTGCACAGGGCATCCGACATGCCTTAATAGCACCAGCTCATCCAGCTGCAAATGGCAGGGCTGAACGCATGGTTTGATACATTAAGGAGGGCTTAGAAAGAATGGACAAAGGGGGCGTGCAAGAAAAGCTAAACCAATTATTAACCATTCAACATATTACCCCTAGCAGCACAACCAACAAGAGCCCAGCAGAACTCTTAATGGGGAGGAAATTGCATTCCTACCTCAACAGACTGCACCCCACTTATACCTGGGATAAACCCCCTGACTCCTCCAGCAAATACTGCGCATTCGAGATAGGCGACCTGGTTTATGCAAAAAACCTTACCAGGGACCCGTTATGGCTCCCAGCCACAATCACTCAAATCACAGGCCCCCGGTCTTATCGACAAGTATTAGACGACGGAAGAGAATGGAAATGGCACATCGACCAGCTTCGTTCTCGCACCCTAGAATGCAACACCACACCAGTGCCAAAAATAATAAATGAACCAAAAACAGCCGGGAGGGGGGAAATACAAAATAATACAAAAGGAAGAGACGAACCTCCCATAACATGACAACAAACACTACACAAAGACTCCCAAATAAATCAGTAAGAGCACTCACAATTAGATGAACCCCAAAAGAGAAGTCCAGGAGCAGGAGAACGAAGCGAGGCCTTCCTGGAAGGAGACAGCCAGGCCAGCTCGACCAACCTGGACGAACCAGGAGGGAGCAGCAGAGCCGCTCCGAACTGCTTGAAGGCCATGCCGAAACTGAGCTGCACAGATCAACCAGGACTCGAAAAAGCCCCACCTACCTGTGTGACTACGTGATGCATGTTGGACGAAATGAAAGGGGGAGGGTTGTTGTCTATGGAACTTGGTAGGCTCCAAGTACCTTAATCTGACTGGCTGAAAAGGCCGTTCTCAGATTGGCTATTAGGGAACCAATCCAATTGGCCTGCCTGTTAGCGGGAACATTCAAAGTTCTGTCATTGGCCACAAGCCGCAAGCAAGCCACTATAAGAAGGGCTGCCATGGCTTGGGCTGTTGTTCCGTTACCATTGCCTTATTTGTTAAAATAAAAGTGTTGTTGTTGGAACCCGGTCTCGCACAACTTATTTCCGAATAGAATAATAATGAATAAACAAAACAATAATAAACAACAAAAAATGCTTGTATGATAACTTTATATGTTGCATCTCCTGTCTTTAAAGAACATACAAATTTACAGACATGAAAGCCAGGAATCTTATTAACACAACTGACACTCAACTGCTGCCTTAGTCATTATGACCTCTGTTCTGTGTTGTCAGCTTATGATTTGCTTATTATTTCAGTGAAACACTGATTTGTCATCTTTATTATGGCAGCTTTGATCTCTTCAGTATGTGATCTTTCAGTTGATAATTGTGTACTCCAGCATGTATGAGGTATAAACCATATTTGGAGAGTTTGAATATTTATTTTCTGTATCACATTTTTTTAAAAAAATACCATCTCATGATTTAAAAAAAATAGTTTATTTTATTATTATTATTGGACAAATTATTGTCTGTAGAGTGGGATTTTTGAGGCTCTCTGAGCTTGATTGCTTTCTTACAGGCATTTAATTACCAAGCTAGGTAATATCATCAATGTTAGCGAACATATTTTCTTCTGTTGGTATGTATGTAAGTACTGTGACAACCAAACAAGAAAATGGGTCCTAGAAAGTCACATGAGTAAACCTATAACATCTGTGAATGCAAGATCCAGGCAATCTGTAGCAGCAAGAAAGAATTGTATTGATATTGTTTTTGTTTTGTATCTCTTTGCTGTCATATGATGAATAACGATGTCATATGATGAATTTGTTGACAGACTAGATATGATAAACTTATGTTAAATGTATAAAGAAGTCATACTCATTTCTGTGTTTTGGCTTGGATACAAAAATTATTATTAAAGGTAAAAAGATGTGAGAAATACATTCTGATTAAAAAAAAAACTTTGAAGACACAAGGGGGCTAAATAGTGACATCAAAGAGAGGATAGGTCAGAAAACACCATCCTTTTGTTTTATTTTTTAAGTTATGATTTCAAATAATTATAATTTAAATGGGTATTTAGCAAAAGTTCTTTGATTATCATTTTAATATTAATTTATCTAATTTGCAGTTTGTGAATTAATGTGAGTGAGAGTACAATTATTCATTTTGTCATTTCAGAATTTTGTAAGAGAGTTCCAAATTTGAAAAATGCATGCATTAGGAAAATAAAAGGTAACAAAAATCCATACAATATAGCCATAAGAAAGTATACATTAGAATGTTTACAGAAATTGTATGTATTATAAAAGAAAAAATATATAAATACACGTTTTCATTTTTAGGCATACCAAAAATGAGTTGCAGAAATGAAATCTACTCCTGCTTTGAAAAATATGTAAAGTAAGGAAAGCAGACTCAGTGCTAGAGGTGAGTTGATATTTAGGGAGGAATAATATGATAAATCTGTCTTTATGGAAAACAGCTGAATGGTTCACTCATTAAGTGTTCTATGTATGTATATTGATGAATCAAGGGTATATCTTTCACACATTTATTTTTTTCCACTGTGATCATTTATTGAACATATCTTCTGAGATAACATCATGTTTGTTTTTGCTCAATGATCCATAACAGTACTTGTCAATTACAAATCTGTTTTTCTTTCTCAGAGAAGAATTCCAATAACAATTTTAGGCCTCAGTCTCTGTGAACCATATAAGATAAACTCAGTCATTATATAAATAAACGTGTTATCCTTACCTCCTGACTGCCTAGTTTAGTGATTCTCTGAAATTATCATGACTTAAAAAAGACATCTTATCAACTAAGTCTTACGATCATGATGGCATCCTGTTGTTACACAGGATCCCTATTTGGCATTTCATATCTAGTGCATATCCCATGTTCATGTAATTGATATCTGCATACTTCCCAACAACCTGTCAGCATTACTAGGTAACTGACATATTAATAAAGCTACATTTACAGAATGAATCATGTTTGAAATTCTTCCACATCTCCATTATAGCCAAAGAAATTATGAGGAATCTCTTCTCCCATTTTCATGTGTGGCCTTTGCTGACTCTTATCTCATCCTTCCCCACAAAGCATTTCGTGGCCCATTCTCCCATGAAATTCTCCCCAAACTATTGCATAAGCCAAGTTAAAGCCCATGTCCCACTGCACCAATGGATGCAAAGAGGATGTAAAACAGACAAAAAAGCTTGCCATCCATTGGAAAACGCGATGCATCCGTTGTGTACTCACTGCATACGTGTTTCATATGCTCTATCCATCCAGCATCCATCCACTGAGATTTCATCTGCACAAGAAGTTTTGAGCTGCACAAAACTTTTTGAGCGGATGAACTTTCCGCCACGTACGATGTACATCCACGACACATACAGGCAACAAACGTTCTATGTCCGTTGTCATCCATTAAACATCCGCTGTATCCTCTCGGCATCCTCTAGACATCCTCGCAACTCACATCTGCTGCAGCTGAAAACAGAAAGAGGGAGGAAGCGAAAGGTACACGGAACATCCACAAAGCGTTAGTAGCACAGAAATAGAAAGGATGTAAGCGGATGCATCTCATATATAAAGCATTAAAATGGACAAAACGTTTGTATATGGATCTATCTCGGATATTTAGGATGTCTGGAGTATGCTTAGAGTATGTGGAAGAACACCTAGCGGAAAACCAATATTTCCTATACAAAGGGGGAGGAAATAACCTGGATCTCAGTATGAGTCCAGCAGCCGTGGTGTACAGACCTCTTCACCCTTGGTCTTGCTCTTCCACATCATCCATTGATCTCCACCATGGCTCATAACACAGTCCTTATGGTAGCTGCGATCATTTAACACTAGAACCAAGCCCTGTTCAGACTCTTTCACCTTTTCTATGCAAGGAGAAGAAGGAGACGTTCAAGAGCTGTGTGGGTCCGATGATGGATCAAGAGAAGAGTGGAGTTTGGACTGTATGACAAGCTGATCGTGGAGCTGAGGAAGTCAGACCCTCATGCATTCCACCACTTCACGAGGATGCCACCAGCCATGTTTGATGAAATTGTAGAGCGTCTCAGACCCAGGTTGACCAAGCTGAGCACCAACTTCCGTCCCAACCTGGACCGTGGACTGAAGATGGCACTGACTCTGTGCCACCTGACCTCTGGAACCACATACAGAAACATGCAATATGCCTGGAGGGTGCCACACAACAGCATCAGCAAAGTGGTCAGAGAAGTGGTGCAGGCCATCATCAAAGAATACGTGGAGGAGCTCCTCCAGTGTCCCACCACTGAAGAAGGCTGGAGGAAAGTTGCAGAACAGTGGTATCAGAGGTGGAACTTTCCCCACACCATTGGAGCCATAGATGGGAAGCACGTGGCCTGCAAAGCTCCAGCCAACACAGGGTCCTCTTATTACAACTTACAAGGGCTTCTTCAGTATCATCCTCTTTGCCATGGTTGATGCTGACTACAAGTTCATGTACATCGATGCTTCAGGCAATGGGTCAGCTTCAGATAGCCAGGTATACAATGCCAGTGAACTCAAGGATAGGCTGGAACACAACCTCATCATGGGTTTTCCAGATCCAGACCCCCTACCAAATGACACACAAGATGTGCCCTACTTCATCATGGGTGATGACGCCTTCTCCTTCAAAACCTACTTTCAGAATCTACACTTCAAGATACCTCACCCGTGAAGAGAGGATCCTCAACTACAGGCTGTCCAGGGCAAGACAGGTGGTGGAGAAAGCCTTTGGCATCCTGGCCAACAGGTTCCAGGTACTTCTCACCACCATGCAGCATCACCCACAGACGGTGAGCAGCAGAGTGGAAGGTTGCTGCATCCTGCACAATCTCATGCGCACCCACTACCCAGTCTTGCAGAACAGGCTCGTGGACCATCAACAAGGGAATGGGGACATGGAGCCTGGTGAATGGAGGCAAGGACTAAACCTGATAGACACTGTGGATGTACCAGGCCCCAACAGAGCTTCATGTGAAGGGAAGAAGCAGTGCAACTTCCTGAAACACTGGTGCAACTCCCCAGCTGGAGCAGTGGAATGGCAAGACAAGATGATAGATGGTTAATGGATGCTTTCTTGAGACTGACTCATAACACTGATGAGATTGTGCCATGTATTTTGAGTGGACCCACAATGAATAGGGCATTAATAAAGAGCTTTGTTTATTTTGAAATGTGTTGATCAATGAATAAATTTTTATTGATAAAAAAGGGCCATGTGTGTGGCAGCTGGGAGGGTGGACCATACAGTCCCACTATGCTTGCACTGGAGGTTTATCTATCCCACAGCTATCCTTACCTGTCCCACAAGTATCCTTACCCATCCCACAAGCATGCAAAGGCTTAACCATTTTTTCATAGTTTTCACCAAGTTTGAAAGTTTCACCAAAGTTTTCACCAACTTTTCACCAAAGTTTTACTTCATTAAGTAAATAAAATGAACCAAGTGTGTGAAGCAAAGATAACCTTTATTAATAACTGTCTTAAGTAAACTATGACTTTATTAAATAAGCAAAGTGAACCAAGTAAAGTGTCTTTAAGCAAAGATAAAGTGAACTGGTAACAACTCAGTCTCTGGCACTATTCTCAGTCACTCTGAGGCATGTCCATGGTCTCAGCTGTCAAGCGGCCAGGGACTGTGGAGGTGGCTGTGGCTGGATTGCTGGTCTGAGGTCCCATTGAGTGCTTGGCAACAGGGGATGTACAACAGGGGATGGTGTGTTCAGGAACCTCTCAGAGAGCTGACTCAGTGTCGTGAGGTTGAGAGGCCCTTCATCAAGGACCTGGGATGTCAGGCACAACACTGATGACAGATTGTCTGTTGAGGGGCTTGGCTGTGGGATGGAGGAAGGAGGAGTGTAGTGGGGCTGTCTGGTCTACAGCTGGGCAAGGTGAGGCATCTGTGGCATTCAAGGAACCTGTGCCTGGACTGAGAAGGTCTGCCTCTGCTGTGGGAAGTCCTGGTACTCGTAGCCTTGGTAGGTGAGGGGCTTTTGAAAGCCATGGAAGGGCTGTGACATTGCCTGGGGTGGAGGAGGATACCTGGACTGGGTCGGAGCAGGTTCAGCTGGGCCTGGAGGATTGTGCAGAAGTGCTGCGATCTTCTGCTTCATCACCTGATACTTGGCCTCGGGCAGGCCCATGAGAATCTGGCTCATGTAGGTGATGAAGGGCTTCTGGTTCGAGGATGGTATGTCGCTGTGGACCAGCTGAGAGAGAAGATCTGTGCTGGTTTTGATTGTGTCCCTGATCTCCAACAGGACAGTGAGGCTCTGGCCCTCCAGTCTGCCTTTCTGCCTCCTTTCTGTGGAGGTGGAGCTTGGGGTGGGTGTGGGTTGATCTCTGGTGGCTGCCGCTTCTTGCTCCATTTGTGACAGGGGATCGTCCTCTGGCATGGGGAGTGCAGCTGTCGGGGGTGTCTCTGCCATGGGGCCATGCAAAGACACCTGCCTGGACATGGTAGCTGTCTCCTGTCTTGAAGAGGACTGGCTGTCTGTGGGCTGTCTGCGGGAGATGGTTGTCAAAGAGGCTGCTCCTCGGTGGCGAACCTCACCCTCCAGGAAGCTGCAATTGGCCATGACATACATCTCCCGGTCAGTGAGCTTGACAGCGGCCTGATCAGATTTCTTGAGGTAGCTTGCCATACCAGGTGTGCATGTGCTTCCACCATCCAAGGAGTAGGTCTGAAGTGTAGCCCAGGATCTCCGCCTTGTCTCTCCAAGCTGCCTGCTTCCTCTTCATGTCATGATAGAGTCTGTGGCCCTTTCTCCACAGGTACTCGTTCTCCCTCAGCCATTCCAGCACCTCCTTCTCATGGTCCTCAGAAAGGGTGTACTGTTTCCTCTCTCCCTTCTCCTTCCCTTGCCTCTTCCTCCCTCTGGCAGGGGTTTGAGCAGCAGGGCCTTCAGGGGCTTGAGCAGTAGGGCTTTGAGGGCCTTGAGGCTGGTCCACCACAGCACCAGCACCAGCAGCAGGAGAAGCACCAGCAGCACTAGCAGCACCAGCAGAAGAAGCACCACCAGGAGAAGGCGGAGCTTCGTCTCGGTGCTACAGCTGTGATCTCGGGGCTCTGAGATCGCAGCTGATATTTTCGCCCCTGGTCGGTCCTAACGGACCTAAACCGTCCCGTAGAGACGGGGATCGTGAAGGGCACAGTCCCAGGATCCCAGAGATATCGCAAAATCTCTGGTTTCATCCGGGAGAAGCCCTTTTGCTGGCGGTGGAAAGGCAGCCTCCAAAGCTGCTGAAGTCCGGACAGCTCCGAAAAGAAAGTGGCTGGAGCGAGTGTGTGTTGGTTGGGTGAGAAACCTCTTTTGTATTGTAAATTGGTTGAGACCTGAAAGGATATCCTGAACAAAGAAGAAACCTGTGACTTTATTTTCGTTTGACTGGAATCTGTTTGAGCGGCGTTTTTTAAAGTGATGTCAAATTGAGGCTTGGATTCTTTCCTTACTACTTCTTTTTCTGAGGACTTTAATGTGACTTTGTAGGTAACCAGATTGAATTTTTTCTTATATATATTTTTATGCTTCTTTTGATTTTTTAATTTTCTTTAGGATAGAGGCCCCCTTTGTTTTTTTTTTCTTTTCCTCTGAGTTTTGTATACATTACTCTTTTTTTCTGGCTGGGGGGGGGAAGTATTAAGAGATCTTGCAACACTGCCAACTAGAGGCTTGAAAGTACTTTATTTGAATTGGGGAGAAATGTATAAACACTCCTTCTCAAGGACATTTTAATGTGATAAGATGAGGGAGAGCACAGAAAAATATTATTACAGGTGTTTTCCTGGACTCTTATCAATATTTCAACACTTGAGGCTTGGCTTTGAAGCTGCTGGAGAAGAGAGTCATAATAAGAGCCTTGGATAAATAAATAAAGTGCAGTGTGCAGTCCATATATATATATATATATATACATACTTGTGAAATCTCTACTCGTCAACCTTTTTGTATATTTCAATTCTAGTAATATTTTTATTTTTGCTTTTTATTTCATCCTTTTTCTTCTTTGGTTTTGGGCCTTTTTACTATTGAATTTTTCCATTTTGGATCATAATTGGCTACTCTATCAGATGGATTGAAGGTCAAAAAGAATTTGAAGTTTTTTGAAGCATTAAAGTGAAAAAAAAAAAGTGAAAAAAAGAAGAAAGTGTTAAATGAAACAGACTGTGTGTATTTGGATTGTTTGGTGACTTTGGGACTTTTGGAAACTCTTATTTGAATGATTAAAATCATTTGGGTCGTTTAATTTTTTTTTTTTTTTTTTTTTTACAATGGCATTACTTATGGATGAACTGAAAATGGAATTTATAAAATATAAACAAGAGAAACAAGAAGGGAAGGATTCTTTTGGCTCTGTTTTTCATTTTTTAGAAATGGCAATTTCTACATACGAGAAACTACAAGAACAAGAAGATTGGGATGAAGAAGAAACTATCCTTAATGAACAAGCAACTTTATTTGGGGAAGAAAGGGGAAAGGGAAGAAAGAGAATGGAGAATTTAAGACTTAAAAAAACAACCAAAAAAGGGAAAAACAAGGTGAAAAGTGGACACAACATCAGAAAGCAACAGAAAAGAGGAATACATAATAGGGTGGAGATTAAGAGACAAGGGGGTAAAAAGGGTAGAGTGGAGAAGCAAGGTAGGAAAGAAGGGAAGAGAAGCTACAAAGGTTTGAAACAAGATGTAAAGAAACAGAATTTATTTAGAGATAATGGGTAAACATATAACTGAAAAAGAGATTCTGCAAAGGTACATAAGACTGTGTTGTTGTATTTGTATTTGAAATAATGTTAGAAAATTGGAATAATATATTATTATAAAATGGGACAAAATATTTAATGTAACTTAGCGAATTTTTTTTTTAAATAAAATGAATGAAATCAAATATGAGAGAATTGAATTAAAGAAAAATGGGAACATTGTCATTGTATAATATTTTAAAATATAAGTGAAATAGGGGGAAGTAACTAAGCAAAATATATAAGTGTTCCCAGAGAAGCATGATACTTATTTAGAAAGGATTGTGTAAAATGTTTAAGATTTAAATGAATATTAATTTTAATGATATAATTTAAATTGCTATGGATTGTTGTTTTAATTATATTATATATTTAAAAAAAAATTTTTTCTTGTTTTAAAATATTGAGTCTATCTTTAGAATGTACTACGTAGAATCCGAATGAAAATTATGTGTTATGTTAAGCTTTAAAACTAGGGGAAGGATAAGTATGATGAGGCATTATACTCCAATCAGTCATTACAGAAGAAATTTTGTGTTAATGAGAAAAGATAATAGACAGCTGAAACAGGACAGACAAAGGATATAAGAAAATGATTTAAATTGAGATGAAATAAATATAATAGAATTAAGAGAGTGAAAAGAGGGGAGAAGCTATATAGAAAATGTAAAATAGTAAATAAGAAATGGAATGCTATATAAAAGTAAGCATGAACTTGAATTTATGTCTGTACAAAAAGATGTAACTCGGGATCAAACTGCCGTCCAAAAAGATATTTTATGTTTTTTATGTTTTGTGTTTTGTTTGTCTATGTTTGTTTGTTAAAAATTAATAAAATTCTTTAAAAAAAAAGAAAAAGAAGCACCACCACCAGCAGCAGAAGGACCAGCAGCTTCAGAGTCAGTGCCAGGGGGTGGGATGGTGTTTCTGTCCTTCTTGCCAGGGCTGGCAGGAGTAGGCACAGGATTTCTTTTCTTCCCTGACTGACAAACCATGGTGTTCCTTCAAGATGTATGTGGTAGCATGTCTTTCCTCTGAATGCTGACTTCTTGCGAGCTGCATCCTTTTATATCCACAGAGCTGACACAATTCATCCTCCCTGCATGTGCAGTGAACGCTTTGCATCCTCTATGCATCCGCTATGCATCCTATAGGCGGCCGTGATGCATCCGCGTCATCCACTATGCATCCGCTCCTTCCACTATGTCTCCATTTTCAATTCTCCCCCAGAATCCCTTCGGATGTGTCATCTGCTTCCATCCACTTCCATCCGCTAGGCTTCCTACGAACATCCACTTAACATCCTCGCTACGTATTACTCCTGTCTATTCATTTCCGTTCTTTTCCGTTCTGTTTATGCAAATTTGGGGCAATTTTTGGAGCGGATAACAATGGATGGAGCCACTCCCGAAATTTTGCTCATCCGCAGTGTCCTTTTTGCATATGTTTTGCATCTGTCGGCCAGTGGGACCTAGCCTTTAAAAAGGATTTTCACATAAATTCTTTTTTTTTTCTTAGATTTATATCCTGGCTTTCCTTCAGTTAAGAAAACAAATATAGCATTTTGTACACCCATTTTCTCCAATCACAATTAAGCTTTTGAGATGGCATCAGCAGTAGCAGCAGCTTGAGGAGCTCCGGTGGGCACAGGCAGTGCCATGTAACAAGCCCTCAAATCCCTGCAGGTCCAGGCATTGAGGTGGAAAGCCTAATGCCCGAGACTTGCCAGCAAGCTAGAAAAGAGCTCCATTCCTTAGTAAATGCTCAATTCAATAGTACTCAGAGATTTCCAATTCCTTCCGTTATTGACCAGCATGCCAAAAAAGAGCTAATTCCTCAGCAAACGCTAAATTGAAAAGCGCTCTATTCAAAAGCGCTCAATGATCTGTGACTCAACCCATTCTTCCAAGAAGGTAAGGCAGTGAGACGGTGAGATTCATCTCATCCTTGAAGGGTGGGGAGCTGTGAGTTGGTCTTCAGACATTTGCAGCCAGGGTATGAAGCAGACTGCTTACCCCCCTGCTGCCCTTCCTTTTCTCTTCCCTCTTCACCAAATTAATAATCCAGACTCCCTCTTTAAAAGGACAGTAACTTAGTTTTGTTATAAATGAACTCCTGTGAAGACTGGAAGCAATTTTATTTCCTGTGATAGAATCAGAAGTATATTGAAGCCAGGAGTGAATGCTCAATACAAATCTGAGTCTACAGAATAAAAATATAAAGCCCCTGTCACACTGCACCAACGGATGCAAAAAAGGATGTAAAATGGACAAAAAAGCTTGCCATCCATTGGTTAACGCGATGTATGCGTTCTGTACTCACTGCCTCCATTTTGCTTCCTCTCTATCCATCCAGCATCCGTCTACTGACATTTCATCCGCTCAGAAAGTTTTGAGCTGCTCAAAACTTTTGCGTGGAAAATGTATCCAATTCATCCATTCTGCATCTGCTACGCATCCGGTAGGAATCCATTCTGCATCCGTTACACATCCGCTATATCCGCTAGGCATCCCTTCCGCATGCGCGCAACTCGCATGCAGCATGGAAACAAAGCATTTAAAATGGAAAACACGTTCGCAGAGGGGACCTATCTTGGATATTAAGGATGTCTAGAGGATGCCTAGATGATGCCTAGAGGATGCAAAGGGACACCTATACTGCCTATAAAAAGGGGGAGCAACTCACCTGAATCTCACTTTCAGACCAGCAACCTAGCTGTTCAGACCTCTGCAGCCTTCATCTGATTCTTGCTCTTCCACAGCATCCAGTCATGTCCACCGTGGATCATAACACAATCCTTTTGGCAGCCACCATCCTTCTGCATCAGTGTGAAGCCATTTACAGGCTCTGTGAACTCTACCACGGGAAGAAAAAGAGGCGGCCAAGAAGCGTCTGGGTCCGAAGATGGATCGCCAAAAGAGCAGAGTACGGACTGTACAACAAGCTGATGGTGGAGCTCAGGAACGAAGACACTCGTGCATTCCAGAACTTCATGAGGATGCCTCCAGCCATGTTTGATGAAGTTGTGCAGCGGCTGACAGCCCGGTTGACCAAGGCAAACACCAACTTCCAGCCCAGCCTGGAACCTGGGCTCAAGGTGGCACTCACTCTGCGCCACCTGGCCTCAGGGACCACCTACAGGAGCATGCAGTACGGCTGGAGGGTGACACCCAACACCATCAGCATTGTGGTCAGAGAAGTGGTGCAGGCCATCATCGAAGAATACCTGGAGGAGTTCCTCCAGTGCCCCTCCACTGAAGAAGGATGGAAGAAAGTTGCAGAGCAGTGGTATCAGAGGTGGAACTTCCCACACACCGTTAGAGCCATTGATGGCAAGCACGTGGCCTGCAAAGCAACACCCAAGTCGGGCTCCACTAATGTCAACTACAAGGGCTTCTTCAGCATCGTCCTCTTTGCCATGGCCTATGCTGACTACAAGTTCATGTACATCGATGCCTCAGGCAACGGCTCATGTTCAGATGCCCAGGTATATAACGCCAGTGACCTCAAGGAGGGGGTGAAAGGCAACCTCATCATGGGCTTCCCAGATCCAGACCCCCTGCCCAATGAGACACAAGATGTGCCCGACTTCATCATGGGGGATGACGCCTTCTCACTCACAACCTACCTCATGAAGCCCTACACTTCCAGACTCCTCACCCATGAAGAGAGGATCTTCAACTACAGACTCTCCAGGGCAAGACGGGTGGTGGAGAACGCCTTTGGCATCCTGGCCAATAGGTTCCAGGTACTTCTCACCACCATGTAGCATCACCCAGAGACCGTGAGGAGATCATGGAAGCTTGCTGCATCCTGCACAATCTCATGTGCACCCGCTACCCAGTCTTGCAGAACAGGCTCGTGGACCTCCAAAAAGGCAATGGGGACATGGAGCCTGGGGAATGGAGGCAAGGGTGAAACCTGATAGACACTGAGGATGTGCAAGGCCCCAACAGAGCCTCACGTGAAGGGAAGAAGAAGCGCAACCTCCTGAAACACTGGTGCAACTCCCCAGTTGGAGCAGTGGAGTGGCAAGACAGGATGACAGAGAATTAATGGGTTGTGTTTATGTTGACATGTGTGGATGATTATTACATTATTATTGATAATAAAGGACCATAGGTGTGGCACCTGGGAGGGTGGACCCTACAGTCCCACTATGCTTGCACTGGAAGTTTATCTATCCCACAGCTATTACCCATACCAAAGGTATCCTTGCCCATCCCACAGGTATCCCTGCCCATCCCACAGGTATCCCTGCCCACCCACTGCTATCTTAACCCATCCCACAAGCATGCAAAGGCTTAAACCAATTCTAAAAGTTTCCACCAAGACTTTCTTAAAAAAAATAAATGAAGCAAATGTGTGAATCAAAGATAACCTTTATTGAACAAAAAGCTGTAACAGAAAAATGACCCAAGTCAAGTGTCCAAATAAAGTCCACACCCAGTCTCTGGCAGTCTTCACGGTCACTCGGAGGTGTGCCCAGTCTCAGGGGTGAAGGGTCCAGGTAGGTGCTGCTGCAGTGCTGGTCTGGGGTGTCATTGGGGTGCCTGGCCCCGAGAGGACAACAGGTGACGGTGTGTTGAGAAAGGTCTCGGACAGCTGGCTCAGCCCTGTGATTCTGAGAGGTCTTTCCTCCATGCCATGGGGTGTCAGCCCCAGTACTGATGACAGATGAACTGAGGCTGAGCTTGACTGTGGGGTGGAGGAAGGAGTAGTGTAGTGGGGCTGTCTGGTCTGCAGCTGGGTGAGGACTGGCGTGGGTGGCATCATGGGCGTGGGTGGCATTGCTGTCATCAGTGGCATCATTGGTGTGGGTGGCATCAGTGGCATCAGTGGAACCGGTGGCAACGGTGTCGCCCGATGACTCTGTGACTAGACTGGGAAGGGCTGCTGCCTGTGCTGCTGAACCTCCTGGTAGCCGTAGCCCTGGTAGGTGAGGGGCTGTGGGAAGCCTTGGAATGGGAGGGACTTCACCTGTGGTGGAGGTGGAGGAGCAGACCTGGACTGGGTGGGAGCAGGTTCCTCTGGATCAGGAGGGTTGTGAAGCAGCTCGGTGATCTGGTCCTTCACCACCTGATACTGGGGTTCCTCCATGTTCCTAAGGGTCTGGTTGACATAGGTGAGGAAGGGCTTGCGGTTGGAGGATGAGGAGTTGGTGTTGACCAGCTGAGAGAGGAGATCTATGCTGGTCCAGATGGTGTCCCTGATCTCCAGGAGGAAAGTATGACTCTATCCCTCTGCCTTTCTGTGGAGGTGGAGCTGGGGTGGTGGTGGATGCAGCTACGGCTGTGGTGGACATGACGTCTCCTTTCTCCCACCGCACCAGGGAGTCCTCCACGCGCTCCACCACAGTTACAACACCTGTCCGAGGGTTCTCCACCGTGGCACGCTCCACAGAAACCTGCCTGGAGACAGGGACTGACTCTCAGCCGGAAGAGGACTGGCTCTCAGCAGGCTGCCGGAGAGAGAGGGTTGTGAGAGGGGCTCCTGGTGCTCCTCGGTGGCGGATCTCACCCTCCAGGAAGCTGTACCTGGCCATGACGTAGGTCTCTCTGTCCGTCAGCTTAACTGTGGCCTGGCCAGATTTCTTCAGGTGCAGCTTCCCGTACCAGGTGTGCATGTGCTTCTGCCAGCTGAGGAGCACCTCCGAAGTGTAACCCATACTCTCCGCCCTCTCTCTCCAAGCAGCCTGCTTCCTTTTGGTGTCCCTGTACAGCCGGTGTCCCTTCCGCCACATATAGTCATTCTCTCTCAGCCACTCCAGCACCTCATCCTCGTGTTCTTCCTCAATAAAATATTGCCTTCTCTCCCGTCCCTGCATACACCTCTTCCTCCCTTTGGCAGGACCAGATGGGCCTCATCAGAGGGGCTCCCAGGTAGTAGGGACTGCTCCTCCACACCACCACCACCACCACCACCAGCTGCAGCAGGATCATCATCATCATCATCATCATCACCAGCGGGACCATAATCATCATCATCATCATCAGCAGCAGCAGCAGCAGCAGGATCAGCAGCAGGATCAGCAGCAGCAGCAGCAGCACCAGCAGCAGCAGCAGCATGAGCAGGACCAGGTGCACGAGCAGGGCGATCAGTGCGAGCAAGTCGAGGAGCATGAGCAGGACAAGCAGGACCAGCAGGACCAGGAGCCGCTTCAGCAGAGTAAGCACCAGCAGAAGCACCACCACCAGGAGGAGCTTCAGCAGAACCTCCAGCACCAGAAGAGCGAGCCCGAGCAGCAGAAGCCCCAGCAGAAGCAGAGTCAGGGACAGGGGGTGGGAAGGTGGCCCCGTCCCTCTTGCCAGGGATGGCGGCAGGTTGCTGAGGCTTTCTTTTCTTCCCCATGGTTGTGGGGTTGCTGGCTGGCAGGGAGGCTGGCAGGCACCAAGGCTTGCAGGAAGGCTGGCACCAAGGCTGGCAGGAAGCCTGACAGGATGGCTGGCAGGAATCCTGGCAGGAAGGCTGGCAGGAAGCCTGAGAGGAAGGCAGGTAGGCTGGCAGCAAGGCTGGCAGGCAGGCAGAGAGCAAGGCTGGCAGGGAGGCTGTCCAGGAGGCTGGGAGGCAGGCTGGGAGGAAGGCTTGGAGGCAGGCTGGCAGGAAGGCTTGCAGCAAGGCTGGCAGTAAGGCTTGCAGGCAAGGCATGCAGGCAGGGCAGGCAAGGACTCGATGTATCTGGCAGCATGTCTTTCCTCTGAATGCTGGCCATGTGCGAGCTGCTTCCCTTTATATCCGCGGGGCTGATGCAATAAATCCCCCCTGCATGAGCAATTAATGCAAGGCATCCGCTAGGTTTCCACTGTGCATCCTCTAGGCTTCCGCTATGCATCCGCTTCATCCGCTGTGCATCCGCTGTGCATCCTTTGTTTCAGTTCCGCGTCTGCTTTGCTGAGGTCCCCCGGAAGCCTAGCGGATGTGCCATCCGCTCCCATCCGTTGGGCTTCCGTTCCGCATCCGCTTTCCATCCGCTCTGCGTCCTCCCTGCATCCGTTCCTTTCCGTGTTATCCTCTCCGGTTATGCAAATTTTTGCCCCTTTTGAGAGCGGATAACAACGGATGGAACATTTTGCTCGTCCGTTGTGTCCTTTTTACATACGTTTTGTATCCATTGGGCAGTGTGACAGGGCCTTAAACTGTTTGAATTTCCAGTGCAAGACTATCTTCGTGCCTCTTTCTCGAAGCAACAAACTTTGAAAGTGTATTTAATTAACTAGGAGGGGGCCTGAAATCTCATTCATCAAGGGAAAACAAAACAAAAAGTTTCCTGTTGTCTACCAGTGAATTGTTCTGTTTATCTCTGCTGAAGAAGGGGCCAAAGATCTCCCCTTCAGAATCTTTGCATCTTTACTATCTCAAAAACTCAATCTACAAAACAAGAAAGAGAGTGTAAACCCTTGCTCACTGATTGTTTTCAAGACGAAAGAGTGTTTGACACAAAGGAACTATTGTTTTTCCAGATCAGGAAAAGAGGCCTCCTGCCAGTTTATTCAAGGTAATAAACCTATTCTCAGATATCAGCAACAGCTATGCAAAGCAAACTTACTGACTCTCAATAATATTTAATTACTTTCAGTATCTCAAAACATATAACTTTCTACCTCAAGACCTATATCAAAGATTAGATAATGATATCTCCAAATCAATTTCTTTAAAATAATTAATTTTTATCAAATGATTAATTGATTTATTGTTTTTATTGATTAGTATGATTGAGTGTTTAGTGCATATGGTGTAATTACTGAATATCTGATTGGTAAAATCAGTGATTTAGTGAATTTAATTGACCAGTGTGTTTCGTAATTACTGTAATAAATTAGGCTGTTTGTTGCTTAAGCCCATGTCACACCGAACCAACAGATGCAAAGAGGATGTAATACAGACAAAAAAGCTTGCCATCCGTTGGAAAACGCGATGTACTCACTGCCTCCATTTGGTTCCTCTCTATCGGTCCAGCATCTGTTTATGGACGTTTCATCCGCTCCAAAAGTTTTGGGCTGCCCAAAACTTTTGTGCGGAAAATGTATCCAGTTCGTCCGCTCTGCATCCGCTACGCATCTGCTACGCATCCGTTACGCATCCGCTATATCCGCTAGGCATCCGTTCCGCATCCGCGGAACTCGCATCCGCTCAGACGCAGGGAGGAAGCGGAACGGACGTGGAACGGATGCAGAACGGATGCAGAATGGATGCAGGACGGAAACAAAGCGTTTAAAATGGAAAAAACGTCTGCAGAGGGGAGCTATCTCAGATATTAAGGATGTATAGAGGATGCCTAGAGGATGCCTGGAGGATGCAAAAGGACACCTATACTGCCTATAAAAAGGGGGAGAAACTCGCCTGCATCTAACGTTCAAACAGCAGCCAAGCTGTGCAGACCCCTGCAGCCTTCATCTGACTCTTCCTCTTCCACAGCATCCAGTCATATCCACCGTGGATTGTGACAAAGTCCTTTCGGCAGCCACCATCCTTCTGCAACAGTGCAAAACCATCTACAGGCTCTGTGAACTCTACTACGGGAAGAAAAGGAGGTACCCAAAAAAAGTCTGGGTCCAAAGATGGTTCACCAGAAGAGCAGAGGACGGACTGTACAACAAGCTGATGGTGGAGCTCAGGAGCGAAGACACTTGGGCGTTCCAGAACTTCATGAGGATGCCTCCAACCATGTTTGACAAACTTGTGCAGCGGCTGACACCCAGGTTGACCAAGACAAACACCAACTTCCTGCCCAGACTGGAACCTGAGGTCAAGGTGGCACTCACTCTGCGCCACCTGGCCTCAGGGACCACCTACAGGAGCATGCAGTACGGCTGGAGGGTGACACCCAACACCATCAGCATTGTGGTCAGAGAAGTGGTGCAGGCCATCATTGAAGAATACAAGGAGGAGCTCCTCCAGTACCCCTCCACTGAAGAAGGATGGAAGAAAGTTGCAGAGCAGTGGTATCAGAAGTGGAACTTCCCACACACCATTGGAGCCATAGATGGCAAGCACGTGGCCTGAAAAGCTCCAGCCAAGTCGGAGTCCATTTATCACAACTACAAGGGCTTCTTCAGCATCATCCTCTTCGCCATGGTCGATGCTGACTACAAGTTCATGTACATCGATGCTTCAGGTAACGGCTCATCCTCAGATTCCCAGGTATACAATGCCAGTCACCTCAAGGAGGGGCTGGAAGTCAACCTCATGGTGGGCTTCCCAGATCCAGACCCGCTGCCCAATGACACGCAAGATGTGCCCTACTTCATCATGGGGGATGATGCCTTCTCCCTCACAACCTACCTCATGAAGCCCTACACCTCCAAATACCTCACCCGTGAAGAGAGGATCTTCAACTACAGGCTGTTCAGGGCAAGGCGGGTGGTGGAGAACGCCTTTGGCATCCTGGCCAACAGGTTCCAGGTACTTCTCACCAACAGGCAGCATAGCCCAGAGACCATGAGGAGGATCGTGGAAGCTTGCTGCATCCTGCACAATCTCATGCGCACCCACTACCCAGTCTTGCAGAACAGGCTTGTGGACAGTCAACAAGGCAATGGGGACATGGAGCCTGGGGAATGGAGGCAAGGGCAAAACCTGATCGACACTCAGGATGTGCAAGGCCCCAACAGAGCCTTACGTGATGCGAAGAAGCAGCGCAACCTCCTGAAACACTGGTGCAACTCCCCAGCTAGAGCAGTGGAGTGGCAAGACAGGATGGTAAATGCTTAATGGATGCTTCCTTCAGCCTGTCTCATCACAGGGATGAGATTGGGCCATGTATGTTTGGTTGGCCTACAATGAACAGGGCGTTTAATAAAGAGTTGTGTTTATGTTGACATGTGTGGATGATTGATTATATCATTATTGATAATAAAGGGCCATAGGTGTGGCACCTGGGAGGGTAGACCATACAGTTCCACTATGCTTGCACTGGAGGTTTATCTATGCTACTGCTATCCTAACCCATCCCACAGCTATTACCCATTCCACAGGTATCCTAACCCATCCCAAAGCTATCCTTACCCATCCCACAAGCAAGCAAAGGCTTAAACCATTTCTAAAAGTTTCCACCAAGACTTTATTAAAAAAAAGAAATGAAACAAGTGTGTGAATCATAAATAGACTTTATTAACATCTTTATTAACATATTAACATCTTGGTTTCTCAGTCTTAGGGGTGAAGGGTCCAGGTGCTGTGGAGGTGGCTGGTGCTGGAGTGCTTGTCATCAGCTCCTCCAGAAGCAGAAGCAGCAGAAGCCCCAGCCCCAGAAGAGCGAAACCGTGCTGCAGAAGCCCAGCAGAACCAGAGTGAGGGCCAGGGGGCGGGATGGTAGCCCTGTCCCTCTTGCCAGGGCTGGCAGCAGATGGCTGAGGCTTGCTGTGCTTCCGCATGGTTGTGGGGCTGCTGGCTGGCAGGGAGAGTGGCAGCAAGGCTAGCAGCAAGGCTGGCAGCAAGGCTTGCAGGCAGAGATGCAGGCAGGGCAGGCAAGGCAGCCAATCTGTCTGGCAGCAGGTCTTTCCTCTGAATGGTGACCTGCTTCTGAGCTGCTTCCGTTATATCCACGGGGCTGACGCAATGCATCCTCCCCGCATGTTCAATTAATGCCAGGCATCCATTAGGCTTCCGCTGTGCATCTGCTGTGCTTCCGCTCTGCATCCGCTTCATCCGCTGTGCATCTGCTGTGCATCCGCTGTATCCATTCCGCGTCCGCTTTGCTGAGGTCCCCCAGAAGCCTTGCGGATGTGCCATCTGCTGCCATCTGCTTCCATCTGCTAGGCTTCCATTCCGCATCCGCTTTGCATCCGCCCTGTGTCCTACATGCGTCCGTGTTATCTGCTATGGTTATGCAAATTTTTGCCCCTTTTGAGAGCGGATAACAACGGATGGAATATTTTGCTCGTCCGCTGTGTCCTATTTGCATTCATTGGGCAGTGTGATTTGGGCTTTAGCAAAATTATTTGATTAGAGTGATTTGAATAACCAGTTGATTGATTAATTGATTTTTAGTAATAAGTCATATTACTTTTGATTTGTTCTCTAACATATCTATTAACATTTATTAATTAGCAACATTCATTATGTAACTGTCTACCTATCATATTAACTAGCTATTATAATTATTTAGTGTGCTGTTGCCATTAACCATGCCAGCCAAAAACTCTAAACCAAAACAAAAGAAAAACATCTCTACCAATGACCTTCCAGACTCCTGCATGTGTTTCAGATGTCTTGAAACCATCAATGAAAGCAAAATTTAAATCAAATGCCACCTATGCGATAATCTGCCTGCTTAAACATAACAAAAGCCTAGCTGATATGGTTAAAAATTCAGATACATTCTTTTATCTATGTCAATCATGTTCTCCTAAGCTAAACAAACTGAGTACCCTGCCTGACAGTGTTGAAAGCATAGAATTCACTCAATAGAAGAACGCTTAGCAACACTTTTTGAAATAAAAATACAGGTAAGCCTAATCTATCCTGAAAAAAAAAATAGCACAGATAAGTGAGTACCCATCAGCTCAAAATCAAATCCCACAACAACCACAACCACTACCTCAACTACAATCACAATGACAACCAAAAATAACCACCAAACCACAGTCACAAACAATTACTATCCCTTCAAATAATTCCACAAATAATATCTCCTTACTCATCAGAGACACCATGGAACATGAACAGAAATGTCCAAATGCCATCTTATTTAGTCTTGAATACACCAACGAATCAGACAACATCACCAAAGTTCACAATATCATAAGCAACTCAAACACAACAAATATCTCTCCTGAAGATATCATTGAAATAACTAGAGACGACCCTGGGTACAAATACAATGATGGTCTATGGTCCCAAGATTTTGTAGAGTTGTATGCAAAAAATGAGTCCAACAAATGCATATTCATTCATACAATAAACACCATTGCAAAAACCAATCCAACCACAAAAAAACTTTGCTCAAGACCAGACTTATCCATACTGCAAAGAATCCGCTCCCATAAACTCCACAAAGAACTCAAAAACCATCTAGACAATGGAGAAAAGGAGAAAAGGACCTATACACTGACTACTGAGCTGAATACATCAAAAGAAAGTCACACAACCCACAACTCCATATCCAATCCCATCCAATCCAACATCACTCAAAACTTGGCATGCAGATCTCTTACTACCTCTACTCCAACCACAACTGGCCTTAAATGCAAGCTACTCAATGCAAGAAGCCTTGTAATTAAACACCTGAATTCAGGTGTTACCTCCTCTTACTAAATATGGCTAAATTGGACATTATATTTGTCTGTGAAACATGGTTCAATGCATCTCCCCCTGACTCCATTCCCACAGTAAGAGACTATCATGTTTACCGATCAGATCATGAAATCCATAGAAGAGGTGGTGTTGCTGTCTTCCATAAAAAGTCCCTTCATCTAAAAAACATCCAAGTTACCCAGGAGCTTGCTATTCCTGAGACCATCATCTGTGAACTCTCCTTAAATATCACATTTCAATTCTTACTATGTTACAGAGCCCCTGATGATGACAACAAACATGCAAACAAGCTAAATACACTACTAACATAGGCAGCATCCTGCCCACACACTTTTATCTTTCTTGGTGAGTTCAATTTACCTCATATTAACTGGACCCTTAACGAATGTACAACTGAACCCACACATGAAACCTTATACAATGCAGTAACAAATCTGGGACTAGAACAACTGGTAACCAACAACACTAGATTTAAAAATAGCCTCAATGTCATCTTATGCAATAGTTTGAATTCAATTTACGGAAAACAAATTAAAGAACCCTTTTCCAAAAGTGACCATAGCATGACTTTTGTCCCAACATACATCCACACAAAAATCATCACAACAACAGAATCCCCAATGATAACTTCAAAAAAGGCAACTATGATCTTTTAAATAATGATCTCTTATCCCTTGATTGACAATTTCTATTCTTTGGATGCAACACTATAGAAGACCAGTACAAGATATTTTTACTTGAAGTTAAAAGAATCATCAAACTATATGTACCTTAACAACTGCCAAAACCAGAAAAAACAAATTACACATAACAATAAGGAAGCTTCAATTCAAAAATAAATCACTTTGGCGGAAAAACAAATCTGGTCACATTGCCATCTTCAAAAACTGATATAAAAATTTATAACACCAGATAAAAACTGAATGCACCAATTATCATATTAAACAACTGCACCAATTCCCCCCGTGGTTTCTACAATTTTGTAAACAACAAACAAAGACTCAAGGTCCATCCCACCACTGAAAGAACTTAATAGTAAAAACTGCAATGACAACACTATTAAAGCCAACCTCTTTAACACATTCTTTGGCTCAGTATTTGTAAACAGCAATGGATCATGCCCAATATTTCCTAGTCGAGCCACAGACAACTACAATGATCTAATACATATCAATTTTAGAGAAGACAATGCTCAAAAAGCACTTTGCAATCTAAAACCATCTTTATCTCTTGGACCGGACAGAATATGTGCTTACTTCTTAAAAAAGCTATCCACTGCCATAGCCGAATCTCTAAGCATAATCTTTGAAAAATCTTTCAGGACCAGCTCTTTGTCAAAACTATGGTCACAAGCCACGGTCATCCCCATCTTCAAAAAGGGAAAACCCAGCCTAGTTGAAAATTACAGACCAATCTCTTTATGCTGCGTCACCTGTAAAGTCATGGAATCAATTATTAACCAATCCATCATCCTCCACTTAGAGACAAACAACTTACTCTCTAATAAACAATTTGGTTTATCCTGTAATCTGAAACTGTTACACTGCAAAGACATATGAACTGCACAATTTGATCAGGGCAAAGGAATAGATACAATCTACATAGACTTCTGTAAAGCTTTTGATTCAGTGGTTCACGACAAATTACTTCTAAAACTAAAACCTTACAGTATCTATGGATGCCTGCATAACTGGATAGCAGCATTCCTGTCAAACAAATGGTCAAAATTGGGAGTGTCCTGTCAAATTCTGTATCTGTCAACGGTGGTGTCCCCCAAGGCAGTGTTCTAGGACCAACTCTTTTCATACTCTCCATAAATGACCTCTGTGATCATATCAAGAGCAACTTTGTGTTCCCTTCGCTGATGATGTAAAGCTATTCAACACCACAGACAATACTGCTACCCTTCAAAAAGACCTTGACTATGTATCAGAATGGTCAAACAAATGGCAACTTCAAATCTCAATAAATAAATGCTCTGTCCAACATATTGGCAAAAAAAAATCAGAAAATAAAATACAGTCTGAATAGTCAAGACCTTATTGATGATCCAAACTCTGTCAAGGATCTTGGAGTACTTATCTCTAATGATCCAAGTGCTAGAGCCCACTGTGACTACATAGCCAAAAAGGCATTAAGAGTTGTTAACCTAATCTTATGTAGCTTTTTCTCTGGTAATGTTACGCTACTAACTAGAGTATACAAAACATTTGCTGGACCAATACTCAAATCAGCTCATCAGTCTGAACCCACATTCCGTATCTGATATTAATACAGTTAAGAAAGTCCAGAAATATTTCACAAGAAGAGTTCTCCACTCCTTCACTCATTGCAGAATACATTATGCCATCAGACTCGAAATTCTAAACCTAGAAAACCTAGAACTATGCCACCTTCGGTCCGATCTAAGTATAGTATATAAAATCGTGCATTGCAATGTCCTACCTGTCAATGAATACTTCAGCTTCAACCACAACAACACAAGAGCAAACAATAATACAAACTCAAGGTTAATCACACCAAACTTGATTGCAGGAAATACGACTTCAGCAACAGAGTGGTCATTGTCTGGAATACTCTACCTGACTCTGTGGTTTCTTCCCCAAACCCCAAAATCTTTAACCTTGGACTGTCTACTATTGACCTCACCCCTTTCCTAAGAGGCCTGTAGGGGGCATGGATAAGCACACTGCACAATGTGCCTACCATCCCTGTCCTTTTATTTTTTTTTATTTTTCCTATATGTATCCATGTATTCATAATTACGTTTTTACTTATACCTATCATCTTGTAAGCAACTGACAAAAATAAATAAATAGATAAATAAAAATAAATCCAATAAAATTAAAACTAAGAATGAATAAATTAACAAGTTAATGTTATCTAGTAAGCTTTTTTGATTGAAGATGAACTGTAATTTGGGTTTTGGTAGCAATCCAACATTTTAACTATTGTTCACAGAATGGATATTCTTTCATAAATAATTATAATGTTTGCAAGGCTCTGAATAATTAAAAATGAGTAATTTAACAAATGCATCTTAGAAATGAACTGAGCAAGGAGATAAAATCAAGTGGGTTATAATTTCCAATAAATTTAAACATTAATGGATTATCAAAGGCATTTATAAAAATATCTTCCATAAGCAATATGTTTACTGACTTATTAATATCAGGGCTTAATTGCATTTATTTTAAAAGTTTTACATTTCTTACATTTGTCATGTACTCTAATTTTAGGAATATATGACAAATTTTAAGAACAACTGTATAAAGACAAGATGCACCTTCTGATCCATGTATAGAAGTTGCTTTAAGCAGGAGAAGTCTCTTGGTGATTATTGGATACACTTTTGCTGCATCTAAGCAAAATTTTAATTTAGATTATATAGGAGAAATCTATCCTTATATTCCTTTATTGCTGCTTTCTATACCCTTCTACTTTATCGAAGTTTTTTCCAAAGTGAACTATGGAATGTGCTGCTATCAGAGGTGGTGATTAATGATCCCAATTAACAGGCAAACAGTATCCAATTATCCACTCGTGCCAATCTTAGGAATGCCAAGGTTTTTCTCTAGAGAAAAACAAGTGTTCTCTAAAGTGTGCATTTTGCCTTAGGAAAAAAGTGACTCACTCAACCTGTCACTCAATTCTTGCAGTGTTGCTGTTACTGAATGAGTAGGTGGAGATAGATTTCATTTGTAAATGAAAGATGGATTACTTCTATGCTTTTGCTCAGATGCCTCAGAAGATGGCAGCAATGGTCCAACCATCTCTGCACTAAAGAGGCTTGGATCTTGTTTCAACTTGGAAGTTTGTCTTCAAATTCATGCTCCTGCTCTAAGGAGAAGAGAAAGACAAAAAATATTAGGATGTATTAGAGAGAGGAAAAAGAATTCAAAGCCAATCTCAAGCTTTTGGGTGGGGGGAATCTTGAATTCATTATAGATTTTTCTCAGAATCAAAGATTTTTCTCCAACCACTTTAATATATTTTTGACTTTTCAACTTTTGATATTTACAAAACCAATAGGATGTATGTAAGTATGTATGTATGTATGTATGTATGTATGTATGTATGTATGTATGTA
>BLBF01000026.1:4254274-4269982 GCA_015471245.1 Laticauda colubrina | reverse complement strand
GTATGTATGTATGTATGTATGTATGTATGTATGTATGTATGTATGTATGTATCTTTCAGATTAGTATTAAGTTGTTCTTCCTGAGTGGGCATGACTGGCCAAAGGTCAAACAGCTGGCTTGGTGCCTGAAGTCAGGTTAGAAGTCACAATCTCTCTATTTCTAGCCTGGTACCTTAACTATTACACCAGACTGACTCATGTAAATACATTTATTACTTCTATCTGCAATAATATATACATTATTTAGAAATAAACTTAATGAACCATGTATAATTTTTTCAGACTTGTCAGTATATCTACTTGCTTTGATTGTTTTAATAATTACAATGGCTTTTAATTGAATGTTAAAGGCTGTAAATTATCTGGACCTCCAGGTTGGACTGAGCTATATAAAGTAGACAGATAAAATCAATTTAAACTTAAGAAAGATATTTAGCGTTTAACTGATGTTTAGAATTTACCAACATTCACATTTTCTGAATTACCAGTTCCATATTTAATTTATTAATGTCACACATTTTCACAGAAACTTATTGCAGTACTCATGACAGTACACAATGGCAACAATAAATACATCAATTCAATCATGTAATAAATAATTTGAAATTGGTTAAATTCTAAATCATGTATTCATAATAATATAAATATATATCATAATGTTATTCATGACACTGTTCATAATGGAAGACAGTTGATATTATCGGGGTTTGTAGTGGACCCTGGTGTAGGAGGATGAAAATGTATGGGGCTGCATACATAAGCTGTATTGAAATTGAAGTTGGTAATATAAATTAGTCCTAAATAAACAAATGGCTTATTTATATAACATGCTAAGCCTAAATTTGATGTTTTGGTTTAGTATACTTTGTATGAATCCATATTTTTGTGATTTCCCAAAAAAATAAATTATAATTTAATGTGTTAATTCAAGAAATGATTGTTTGCTTAATAAATCATAATTAAGCAAATCACACACACACACACACACACACATATGTGAGTAGTAGTGAGATTTTTTTTTTGAAGAAATGCAATTTTAAAACAAGTGGCTTTTGAATTAAATTAAATTAATTTTTATGAAATTATATAGCATAACTAATGCCTTTTCACATTTTTGTAAAGTAAAATACTGCAGAACACATGCTATACCCTTTCATGTGCAATTTGAAGTCCATGTATTTTTATATTACTTTGAAAAGCAAAATACTAATCTTTTTTTCTCCTCATAGTTTTATATTTTAATTTATAATGAAGTGCATCAGAAAAAGAAAGTGGAAAGCCTCATAAGCATCATGCCAGTAAAATAATACAAATATGTCCCTGAAGTATCCAAAGTAGAAAAGATTTTATTTTAGCTAAGCATTCTATGATATAATCTAAAAATGACTATTAACAATCATCAAAATTATCCCATATTCAAAAACATCATACACTATATTTTGGGTCCTAGAGATTGACCATGTAAAATATCTATCATGTCATGTCCTGCTTTTGAATTTAGTGGATGTACTAAGTCCATTGAAGTAGTGAAGACTTTAATCCAGCAGGATTTATATTATGTTTTTAGATATTGGCTATTCATTCTTAATTTTTAGCAGCCACACATATAAGAGAGCCCTCGTGGCACAGTGGTTAGATTGCAGTATTGCACATAAATTCTGTCCACAGCCAAAAGTTTGAACTAAGTCAACCTGAGTTGGGTCCCTTAGATTCCTTTTGAAAGGTCAACCTTTATAGAATACTAACATCATTGGGAAAATGAAGCTAAAACACAAGCATCATTCTTTATGAGCTTGCCTAAAGGTAACACTGATGTTAAAAGACAGATGGTATTTATCGCTATAAAGGATTTAAATGCATTGTGATTCATTGATATAACTCATATTGAACTCTTAATTGAATAATAAGTTCCTGTAGCTATAGAGAAATTCTATTTTAACTTTCTAGCTGTTTAAGTGAAAGGGATGAAAGTATATCCCATTGAGGAACATATCTGAACTGGAAATTGCATATTATTCTTTATTGCTAAAGACTTATCAGGCCTTTAATCAAATATATGAAGTCAAATTCTAACTCTAACAAATTGAATTCTAGTTCACCTTCATTTGTATCTGTTTCCTTCCTAGATTTTAGCCTTTAATTTTATATATCCCCTTAAATCTTTACAGGCTAAACCATTCATCTGAACTAAGTTGAAATCAATAGAGTTCACCCTCCAAAAGAATATATCTTATGACTTAAGTTGCAGAACCGCTTAAATATATCAGGTTTACTTCTTTGTGTGTTGCAATAAATAAATCACGATATGATCTTTAGTATTCAATAGATATGGTATTAAATGTTCTATTAATTTGTGAAATGTATGGCATTTTAGAATCTCCTGTTTATTTTTTTTAGGTTTATATTGTTGATAGAATTTCAAGAAATTATTGTTTCATAATAATTTTTTTAAGCATTAAATGGAAGAATGTAATGTTACAAAAATATCCAACCCCTACAGAAATAATCACAGCAGCTGAAATCAAATAGTTCAATATATGAGAAATAATTTTAAAAAAAATATTTGTCAAGTAGTATCACATATTCAAAGCTTACCTCATTTTTCAGATGAAAAATAATTTGTTTTAATGTATTTTATTTATTTATTTTGTGTCTTGATCAAACTCTGTTCACCATTGTTTCTCTACTTTTTTTACACAAGAAAAAACTGAATATTCTGAAAATTCTGGATAAATTAATCAATGACTAGCATTTTTTTTTTACAAAAAAGTATCTTTTTTGACTTTACAAAAAAGTATCAACTGACCATTAAAAATTTATATCAATGACACTGCCTTTGTATCTAAAAAAATAGCTATAGAAATCTAATAGAGCTAGAGGGAAAATAGCTATGAATTTAGTTTTTAGTCTTTGAATACTTTTTGTCTTTTATACTTTTTGAAGTTTGCTTGCAAATTATTTAATATATCATGGGGATTTTTTTTGCTTCCTATTCATGCTTAAAATCAAAATCAGATTTGTTTTGTTGAAAAACATGGAGCTAATGGATTCCTATAGAGGAAACACCTGTTACTAGTAAAGAATTAAAGTGATTTTCCATACCCCCATGAAAGTGAATAAAGAGCTTAAGGCACCAAATACCTTCAACTAAATTCAAAAAAGATGATCAATCACAGCAGAAAACCTTGATGAAATATTTTCATTACATTGTGAACAACAAAAGGTATCTTCTAGGGATGAAAAAAGAAGAAAGAATCCTTGGGGATACTTTGACTGATTAATTACATAAATAGATTGCCTCTTTAGTAACAAAGTGGTTGAAAGCAAAATTAGAAAAAAATGAAGCTCTTTGCATCTCACAAAGTACGAAAGTAATCATTTGAATTTAAATAGCAAAATAGACTTTCTTCTTACTGAGAATATTGCAGACTTCAAGGAGTATATATGGAACAGTGTGTGTATGTATTTTCTTGATCAGATTTTTATTTCCTCCAATCAGTTATATCATTTTTATCCTACTCTATCCCTCCTATGCAGTACTATCTAGCATGATCAGCTTAATATTGTGTCGTCATTCAGGATAATCTCTGGAAGAAAATTTAAGTGTCCAAGTTGGAGAACTGCAGACAGAAAATTACCCAATGGGGTCTGGCACTCATAAATGTTACTTAGACAGATAATGAAATGTCTGCAAGCAAGCAAGCAAGCAAGCTAAGGATTCCATACTTCAACCCTATGCTTCATACATTTTTATCTATAAGGACATATAGACCCAATTATCATAATAGAATAATAACTATTTTATTAATCAAGTGCAACTTCAGTTGAAGCATTATGATGCAAAGATCCTATGTTTACTGAAGGTTGAAGAGCACTGATTATGGTATGGAATGTCTTCTCATTTCTATGAGGACAGCACTTCCAGATAAGAATATAAGGAAATCTGCTAACATGTATTCCATCAATAAAGACTCTACAAGGGCACAATGTGTAACAAGCCATTCAACATATGTATTCAAAATATTTACACTAAACTTTACTATGAATTATATGTTAAGTTGTTTACAAGCCAGCAAGGTATATTTTCACTTTAAAAAATACAGGATATATCATATAATTTTATATGCAAAAACATATTTTAAATAGAAGAATTATGTACAAATAACATCCAAATGTTCATTTTCTTAAAATATAATTTACAGAAAAATAAAATAAAGATGAAATATAAAATAAAAATCAAATGCCCCTCCATGTCAATCAATAATTATAATCAAAACTGATAATGAAGCATGGTGGATGTGTAGGGCTGAACTGGAATCAAAATTAAAATTATAATATTGAGAATGTATGTCTCAAATGACAATAAAGACATATTTGAACGCACATGTAAAACAGAAAAAAATGTTTTGTGGAAATTTGTGTTTTAGAAGAGATTGGAATGGAATAGTTTGCCCTAAAAAAAAAGGGGGGGGGGGGGAAATTAAATCACACAAGGTAAATTTCCAACATTTTTTAAAATATTGGATAATTTTAATCTTGTTATATGGAGACATAAAAATTGTGATTCCAAGGAATATGCATACCTTTCTGAGAGTTACATATCTTTTTCAAGAAAAGATATGTATCGGATTCCTAAAAAGTCATTAAATAACTAATAAAGTAGAGAAAGCAGTAACACCCTTTTTGAGATAATAATCCAGTGACTTTAATATTTATTAGGAAAGATAGAACTTACGGATGGAGACTAAATGAAACATTGCTTCAAAAAACTCAGAAAATTAAACTTCTACAATACCAGTTTTCTATGTGAATGATGAAAGAAATTGAAATAAAAATGAATTTTGAAAAAGTGAAGAATTTTGAATTAGCAAATTCTGCTCATGACTAGCATACCAATTGAGAAAAGAAAGTGAACAAGATTTTACAATCTTTCTTGCCACAGTAGTTAAGCGAATAATTGTACTTGTTAAATTAGTAAAATGGTTGTTAAATGAATATGGCTTCCCCAGATTGTGAAAAAGGTTATAAAGTTGTTTACATGACCAGGGAACACTGCAATAATCATAAATATGAGTCAGTTGTCAAGCATCCAAATTTTGATCACATGACCATGGGTGATAAGTGTGAAAAATAGTCATAACTTACTTTTTCAGTGCTGTTGTAAATTCAAATGGTCACTAAATGAACCAAGGACTACCTCTAGTGGTCTAATATTTCAGGCTTCAGGACCCAAATCATTAAAAACATCTGAATCAGCTATTTTTACCCAGATTGTTCTAAACAACTGGAATTTTACAGTGGATGTTATCAATGAAAATTCAAACAAGATTAAAAACTTATTCCTAAAATCATTAAATTATTTAAATGTTTTATACCTGCTTTTTTGTTACTGTTGAACACATATTATCTACACATGAACTTCACCACCACTGTGGTTTCAGTTAAACATAGAGACTGAATTATTATGTAGGATATACCACACCCTGAGTTTAATAATATATTAATGGCAACATATGCAAACAACAGTTTAACAGTGTATTTTAAATGGTTAACTCACTATTTTAAGGTTTAAAGAGCAGGAGCTTTTAAGGGGACCTATGCTAATTAACTGTCTAGACTCTGCTGTTTTAAAATATCTTCCACAATTTTCAGTGAATAGAAATCACATTGGATCATTTACCTCTTTATAAACTAAATAGAAAATAGCTGTTTTCTGGAAATCAGTTACTTATGCATAAATATGTAGAGTTGTCCATCTCCAGTTCCCTAATTCCTTCAATAATCTTTATCAAATACAATCACCAAAACTTCTAAGTTAAAATACTTAGGACAGAATGCCACCCTTCCACAAAAAGATGCTACTAGCAATAAAAAAGAAACACCACCCCATGAAAAATAGCCAATATATATTTTCTTATCACATTTTGTCAGTTCTGGAGGACCAGGAAGGATACGAAGTGAGTGGATACATATGTTAACCAGACCTATTTTTTTAAAAAATAAATGGATAGAACTTTTCAGGCAGAAATATGCCTATGGCCTAGACCATGGCAGCAGCATCTATGAAAGGCTATGTAATCACAATTTTTGTAATTTTTGAGCTTAAGCAAGACCAGCAAATCAATTTCACTAGTGTCTCTGTACAGGTAGCCCTTATTTAATGACTATCTCAGTTAGTAGTATTCATAATTACAACAGGGTTGAAAAAGCAACTTTATGGATTCTTCTCATATTTACAGACCTTTGCACAGGTGTGGGCTGCTGGAGGTTTGCAGGGGTTTTGGAGAGCCCCTAGCTAAGATTCTGTGCAGTTTGGAGAACTCTCAAATCCCATTCCCACTCCTGGCTGGCCCCACCCACCCCTCCCCTCCCAGGAGTCCCTACCCAGCCCATTTTGGATGCAGGTAAGTGCAGGGTGCATGCAGAGGGCAAAAAAACGGCCACCCAGAAGTTAAGGAAGGCCGAAAATTGCCCGCTTCCAGCTTCCAGACAGGTTTTGGAGCCTGGACAGGTCATTTTCACCCTCCCGTAGGCTCAAGAAAAGCCTCCTGTGAAAGGCAAAAACACCTGTCTGTAAAAGGCAAAAACACCCCCTGCCATGGTGCAGGAGGCTAAGTAGGCCACCCCCACCATGGCTATGCCCACCCAGCAACCAGGCAGAGAACCTTTTGCTAAATTTTTTGAATGGCTGAAGTAAGTTCTTTAGCACAATCAGGGGTTTTCCTTAGCAACCACTTCCCTAAACAACTGAGTTGTTGGCAACAACTCAGTTCATTGATCTAAGATTACCTGTAGTCATCATATTACAGACTATTTCTCAGATTCATTTTTTTTGGAAATGTGAGAAGAGAGCTAAGGTGCATTTTCTAAAAAAGAACTATATTTTTCACCAATGTATATATCACTGTAATTAATTATTTGTTCAGACTCAGGGAGACATTCAAAGGCTACATGGATGTTTCTAACTTATTAGTTCACACAGTGGCCATGCGTTAAAAGATAGAAAAGGTCTCATCTTAGCAACCCAGGAGCTAAATTGGATTCTAAAGTGAAGGCAATACAGTTGCTGAAGTCTCTCTTTCAGCTTTGTTTTTTTGTTTTTTTTTAAAGGAGAAAAAAACTTCGAGGAGAATTTTACTTTCAGTTTAAATGAACTGCCAAGAGCTTCAAAATCCCATGAAATTTCAGATCTGTATACTGACAGCACTTTTGCTTTAAACTGCTGATACAAACTGTATGAAAAAATAATTTCAAATCATTTTGGTGTCAAAGAATTTCCCTGTAGAAGACAAAATGGTAAGCTTCTGTTAGTCAGACAGAATCTTGAAATAACCCTAATTATTACCAACAGATGTATTTTTAATCTTTTTATTCAGGATTTTTCTCTTCAGAAAACTAAACTAATATGCTTTATTTATATAACAAATATGTAAAATTCCCTGGTCCTTTTCTTCTTGATCCCATTTTTTTCCTGGCAGATTTAGTACACACAAAATAGTCTGACTAGCCAGATTTATTTTCCCGTTAAATAAGTGCCAATGGTCTAAGGGTACCCTCTAAGTGATGGCAAATGTGATAGCATGCAGACCCTCTCTGTAGGCACACACGCCATCACTCCAGCTCAGCTCCACCGCATTTCTCCACAGCATTTCTCTCCATCATTTGCAGGGAAACAGAAGTTTCCCTCAAACGATGAAACAGAAGCTCACGAAAGAAAAATATTTCACCTCTTAGAGAGCTGCTGGCGTTGGGATGCCCTGCCTCCTGCCAGCCAATTTGTCATTAGGTCTCTGCCATGCATGTGCAGGCATGCGCACATATGCCTACATCTTGCAGTTTTGGGCATGTACATGCACTTTGGGCACTCAGTGCCTAAAAGTTTCACCATCATTGCTCTAAGCTATCCTCTCTCCTTTTCTACATCCAGGAGGAGAAGTTGGTATTACATATTTGTATGTAAAATGTAACAGTAGATAATGGAAATGTACTCTCTCCATTTTACCTCTACTTCCAAGTTACCTTAATAACTCTCCCTTATTTTGTCATATCTCCCTTTATTCCCTTGAGCAACTTTTATTCATCTTTCTAATTCCTTCAAGGTCTGATATGCCTTCAAAACTGCCTTTTTGAACAATCTTCTGCCCATCCTCAAATCTGATTTCCTTAAGTCTCCAAGCCATCTATTAACAATATTCTTGTTTTCTTGTAGGATCTACAGTATTTAGCTTTATTTGACTTTATTTACCTGAGAATTGTGTTTCCTGAACTTCTGTCTTCCAGTTTCCACCAGATTTTATTCATTTCTCAATTATCCTACAACTTTTGGGTTACAAATAATTTATCTAAAAACACCTGACAGTAGAATATAACAAAATTTTTATCTGGTGTACTTTGAGAAGAATTTTGACCCATTGAGAAGCAATCTGTTGTAGCATTTAGAATACTAAAGAAGAAATAATTTCTCATTTACATTTCACCAAAGTGTAGTGTAATTTATAAAATTATGAGAAAATTAGATCAGGAAATGTAATACATATTTTAGTTTTCCATAGCAAACATTGAAATCTTAACAATAACAATTCATCTTTTCAGTTGCAAGGCAACAGTCTCATCATAAGAATAATGGAAATATGTATAGTAGAAAATAATCACAGCACACAAACAGTCTCTTATCTTCAAGTCCAAAAGCACAAGCAAGAAGAAAAAAATGAAACAATTTCTAAAGTATTCAGAAGATACATAATATTAACTCATGAACTAATGCTGGTATACATTAACTTCTAATAAAAGAGAATATGTAGCCCAAGGTTGAATTATGGAGTCCTCGATGCTTCCTGAACTTGGTTGTTTCATTCCCAACTAGGTAATACCATGAGCGTGAGGACTGCAAATCCCACTACTTACACTGATGTTACCTAATCGGGTAATGAAATGCCTGCAAGAACACCAAGTTCAGAACCAAAGACTCCATTTTGGCTTCTCTCTATACCAGAAATAAGCATTTCTTTCTCCTAATCAGCAAAACTTGGAAGTGTAATACAGCAACAACTTCAGGTTATACATTATATTATACATTACAGTAACATTTATATTTCAATACTTTTTTAGTCAAATGCCTATCTTTTTCTCTGGTAGCCTACCAGGGGCCATATCTTCTACCAGGGACCAATAAGAACAAGAGAAAAACTAAATTAATTTCATCTATATGCATTAATGTATAATAAAATAAATATAATGAAGGTGATTGTTTTTATGTATTTACTATTTTTCATATTTGTGTTACATTAAGAAGTTATAATTTTCAACCTTTGTTGAGGATAAGGGGTTTCAGATCAGAAAATACTTGAATGAATGTAGTACATGAAAATTATTGAGGAAAGTCAATAAAAAGTGAGATTCTTCTGCTAAATGAGACAAAGAAGTTGCTTCTCCATCTCCTTTCAGTAGAATTAGAAATTTGCAGTGTAAAGGATTTTTTCTCAGTGCCTAATTAAAAATCATGTAAACAATGGCAGCTGAGAATTGAAAATAGTTTTTGCTGAGATATATTAAGAGTGCATCATCTAGGCCATCACCTGATAAAAGCCTCACATTGCAATAACATTGGCATAAGAATGTGGGAATATTTTTGTTTTAAGGATAAATTAAAGAAATATTTGATAAATGTTTAAAAAATCAACCAATATAACTTTTTTTTTTGCATAAGTGGTATGTAAAATGAAATTTTATCCAGTGCAAACAAAATAACAAATTATCTTGAAGATTTACTGAAGAGTGGGTTTTTTCAATGTATATCAGTTATATATCAATGTATATCAATTTATTTATTTAAATTCCTTTATTTATATTTCATATTTTTAAAACATCTGTTGATCATCAAAGAACAATTGTTTAAAATTAACATTAAAATGAAGGTTGGATTAAAAAAATAGAAAAATGACATAGTAAGCTTTAAAAGGGTAAAAATTCCAAGACAGCCATTTAACATTGGTTATTACAGGTGGTTGGAGCTCTCAAAGGGCTAGCCAGCCTCACAGCTGCATGGTTCTCTGTGCCTTTCACACAAAACCACAGAACTAAGTTTAGATGCCTTTTCAGAAGGCCAAGAGAGCGCCTTGCAGGTAGCAACAGAGAAAGGTCCCTTCCTAGACCCCACCAGATAAAATTCCTTGACTGACAAAGTCTGCATCATAATTTCCTTCCTGAATGAGTTGAGAGAGTTGATAGGATGGGGCAAAGGCAGTTCTGTAGGTAATCTGATCCTATGCCATGTAAGGGCTTTATGGGTGATGACTGCTGCCTTGAATTGGACCCAGAAGCAGACCAACAACCAATGCAAATCACAGATCAAGTATAATTTCATATTTCTAGCTATCTTCTTTTCTATGCTAGAAAAACTAAAATTAAAAAAAGGAAATTCTCAATTACTCAGGTAAATTTCCATAAGGCACTTTTACTTATGTACTATATACTGACTGTCCAGTCACTGTCTCCCTCAACCCTATGAAGCAGGCAATGACAAATCACTTCAGAAATCTTGTCAAGAAAACTGCAGGCGTTTGTCCAGGCAGCCAAACAGAATCTGATCCACAATATATTTAAGACAATATATGGAAAATTTGTGGATCATTCAGAAAAATAGCATCACAGCATATAATGATAATGTCTTTGAAAATAATATATTTGCCCACCAGACTTTTATTTTTCTAGAAACAATATAAAAACTGCTATAACATAAATTAACATCCGCCATGTCATGCTTTCATTCATATTAGGAAATGACACAGTTCCTAAACAAAAAATATATATTTGAAAGGCATAACTTAGCTTTGAAATGTGGGAGTTGCCTAAATTAACATCTGATGTTTTCATTACAGATGCCTGCTAGTCTTTTATTCCCAGATTTTAGTCTTACTTATACTTACACAATTTAAATAATTTCCTAGATAAAACTATTTTGATTTAAGCAATAGGTAGGGAATTATGTGACTTGCCAGGTAATGTCATTAAGATATAAATTGTCTGGGTATTTATTTAGCTTTAAATCCAGAATACTATGTCAACTACTCAGTGGTGTCTTTAAGGTGTCAATGCCTACTAACTAATATAGATTGGAGGAAGGGAAGGAAACACTGGGGCTTCTTTCTCATAATCTTCCCAGTTTTTCTCTGGGAAAAATGTGAGGGGATAAAGGACAAAGATCTATAACTTCAAACACATTCAGTTCTGATTGACAAAGAATATGATGCTGCTGAAACAGAATAGGTGAATACAGGGATGGGATTCTACCAGTTCTGTCTACTTCTGTAGAACCGGTTGCTCTGAAAAGAAGCAAACAGAGAGCATACATAGAACCGGTTCTATGTCTGCTGGTCTTTTGGCCCACCCGCCGGCCGGGCTCTTATTTGTCCTTTATCTCCTGCTTTTTCAACTGTAGCTGCTTTGCGTGGCACAGCTACAGTTGAAAAAAGCAGGAAAAAAGGCCTTTTCCAACCACTGCACACTCACACACAGCTGCTCAGCTGTCTGAGAAGCTCAGCAAGTCATAAATTGCATTTGTGCAATGCACAGCAACAGAACCGGTAGTTCTGCTGGTCGGATCCCATCCCTGAATATCCAAGTGCTAATCTTGAGATATAGCATATATGGGCTAAGCAATAAAAGAAAAGCTGGAACACATTTTGATTCCCTATTCCAGCATCCAGAAAATATATAACATTGAGAAAGAAGTGTAAAACTAATTATTTAAAATACTTGATCTTAGCTCAATTGATCTTTAATCCGGAAATTATTCATAAATGAGGTACTTACATGACCAGATAATTGGTAAGGTTGATCAGCACATGTCTTCCTAAAGATATGATCATCACATTTACATATTTAGCAACATTCACAGATTTGATTGTCAGGTTTGTGCAGTATTTCCCAAAATAATATTTTAATGACATGTTTCCTTGAAAATAAGACTCTCTTATACTTGTTTTTTTTTGCTTCTAAAAGAGGCACTAGGTCCTCTTTTAGGGAGATGTCTTCCACTGTCTAACCCCACTTGCAGCCACTCACATATGCTCTTTGTCATATCAATACAGCTATTTGTCAGCTGCAGAGGCATTTCCTGACAGCAAAACAGAGGTTAGGGGCGACATACACAAGTTGCAGCAAATGGCCATAGAAGAAGTGAAAGGCGAGGCAGATGTCAGGGTGTGTGAAGCCTGGCTGCAATGGTCTGAAGGGAAACAGCTTCACCCTCCAATCCCCATCCTTGCTTGATTTTTACCCATGTGTCTTACCCGACCCTGTGCAACCAGGTGTAATGGAGTGGGCAGGGTCTTAAATAGGGGTTATTTTGAGGGAAACAGCATATTTAAACATTAAATTTTAGGAGTAGACTCTTAGGAAAAGATATTCCTTGATTCTATTTTTTGTTTTTTTTGCATCTTCTAATTACCATTTCCCATAGTTAGAGTGAAATGAGTAAAGCCCCTGTCCCACTGCACCAACAGATGCAAAGAGGATGTAAAACGGACAAAAAAGCTTGCCATCCGGTGGAAAACACGATGCATCCGTTGTGTACTCATTGCATATGTGTTTCATACGCTCTATCCATCGAGCATCCATCCACTGAAATTTCATCCGCCCAAGAAGTTTTGAGCTGCACAAAGCTTTTTGAATGGATGAACTTTCCGCCACGTACTATGTACATCCGTGACATATACGGGCAACAAACGTTCTATGTCCGTTATCATCCGTTAAACATCCGCTGTATCCTCTCGGCAACTCTGGCTATCCTCACAACTCACATCCACTCCAGCTGAAAATGGAAAGATGGAGGAAATGAAAGGTACACGGAACATCCACACAGCGTTAGTAGCACTGAAATAGAAAGGATGTAAGCAGATGCATCTCGTACATAAAGCATTAAAACGGACAAAATGTTTGTATATGGGATGTATCTCGGATATTTAGGATGTCTGGAGTATGCTTAGAATATGTGGAAGGACACCTAGCAGACAACCGATATTTCCTATACAAAGGGGGAGGAAATAACCTGGATCTCAGTATGAGTCCAGCAGCCGTGGTGTACAGACATCTTCACCCTTGGTCTTGCTCTTCCACATCATCCATTGTTCTCCACCATGGATCATAACACAGTCCTTATGGGAGCTGCGATCATTCAACACCAGAACCAAGCCCTGTTCATACTGTTTCACCTTTTCTACACAAGGAGAAGAAGGAGGCGTTCACGAGCTGTGTGGGTCCGAGGATGGATTGGGAGAAGAATAGAGTTTGGACTGTGTGACAAGCTGATGGTGGAGCTGAGGAATGAAGAGCCTCGTGCATTCCAGCAGTTCATGAGGATGCCACCAGCCATGTTTGACGAAATTGTAGAGCGTCTGAGATCCAGGTTGACCAAGCTGAGCATCAATTTCCATCCCAACCTGGACCCTGGACTGAAGGTGGCACTGACTCTGTGCCACCTGGCCTCTGGAACCACATACACAAACATGCAGTATGCCTGGAGGGTGCCACACAACACCATCAGCAAAGTGGTCAGAGAAGTGTTACATTGTCCCACTTCTCCATTGTCCTACCACTGAAGAAGGCTGGAGGAAAGTTGTGCCTGGTGAATGGAGGCAAGGACAAAACCTGATAGACACTGTGGATGTACAAGGCCCCAACAGAGCTTCACGTGAAGGGAAGAAGCAGCGCAATCTACTGAGACACTGGTGTAACTCCCCAGCTGGAGCAGTGGAGTGGCAAGACAGGATGATAGATGCTTAATGGATGCTTCCTTGAGCCTGTCTCATCACACTGATGAGATTGTGCCATGTATGCCCTACAATGAATTGGGCATTAATAAAGAGCTTTGTTTATTTTGAAATGTGTTGATCAATGAATAAATTATTATTGATAAAAAAGGGCCATATGTGGGGCAGCTGGGAGGGTGGACCATACAGTCCCACTATGCTTGCACTGGAGGTTTATCTATCCCACAGCTATCCTTACCTATCCCACAACTATCCTTACCCATCCCACAAGCATGCAAAGGATTAACCATTTTTTCAAAGTTTTTACCAACACTTTATTAAGTAAATAAAATGAACCAAGTGTGTTAAGCAAAGATAACATTTATTAATAGCTGTTTTAAGTAAACTGTATGACTTTATTAAAAAAGCAAAATGAACCAAGTAAAGTGTCTTAAACAAAGATAAAGTGAATAGGTAACAACTCAGTCTCTGACACTATTCTCAGTCACTCTGAGTCATGTCCAGGGTCTCAGCTATTAAGCGGGCAGGGACTGTGGAGGTGGCTGTGGCTGGAGTGCTGGTCTGAGGCACCATTGGGGTACTTGGCCCCGAGAGTACAACAGTGGATGGTATGTTCAGGAAGCTCTCAGAGAGCTGACTCAGTCCCGTGAGGTTGAGAGGTCCTTCATCAAATACTTGGGATGTGAGGCACAACACTGATGACAGATTGTCTGTTGACGGGCTTGGCTGTGGGGTGGAGGAAGGAGGAGTGTAGTGGGCCTGTCTGGTCTGCAGCTGGGCGAGGTGTGGCATCTGTGGTGTGCGATGAACCTGGGCCTGGACTGGGAAGGGCTGTTTCTGCTGTGGGAAATCCTGGTAGTCATAGCCTTGGTAGCCTTGGTAGGTGCGGGACTGTTGAAAGCCGTAGAAAGGCTATGACATCGCCTGGGGTGGAGGAGCAGACTTGGACTGGGTCAGAGCAGGTTCAGCTGGGCCTTGAAGGTTGTGCAGAAGTGCTATTATCTTGTGCTTCATCACCTGGTATTGGGCCTCGGGCAGGTCCAAGATGGTCTGGCTCACGTAGGTGATGAAAGGCTTCCAGTCCGAGGATGGTCTGTCATTGTGGACCAGCTGAGAGAGAAGTTCTGTGCTGGTCTTGATTGTGTCCCTGATCTCCAACAGGACAGTGTGGCTCTGGCCCTCCAGTCTGCCTCTCTGCCTGCATCCTCTGGAGCTGGGTGTGGGGGTGGGTTGGTCTCTGGTGGCTGCCGCTTCTTGCTTCATTTGTGACAGCAGGGCGTCATCCTCCAAGTCCTCCGGCATGGGGAGTGCAGCTGTCAGGGGGATCTCTGCCGTGGGGCCCTCCGAAGACACCTGCCTGGACAGGGCAGCTGTCTCCTGGCTGGAAGAGGACTGGCTGTCTGTGGGCTGTCTGAGGGAGAGGGTTGTCAGAGGGGCTGCTCCTCAGTGGCAGATCTCACCCTACAGGAAACTGCACTTGGCCATGACATACATCTCTTGGTCAGTGAGCTTGACAGCAGCCTGCCCAGAGTTCTTCAGGTGTAGCTTGCCATACCAGGTGTGCATATGCTTCCACCATCCCAGGAGAACATCTGCAGTGTACCCCAGGCTCTCTACCTTGTCTCTCCAAGCTGCCTGCTTCTTTTTGGTGTCACGATACAGTCTGTGGCCCTTTCTCCAGAGGTACTCATTCTCCCTCAGCCATTCCAGCACCTCTTCCTAATGCTCCTCGGAAATGGTGTACTGTTTTCTCTCTCCCTTCTCCTTCCCTTGCCTCTTCCTCTCTCTGGCAGGCCCTTCAGCAGTAGGGCCTTCAGGGGCTTCACCAGCAGGGCTTTGAGGGTCTTGGGGCTGGTCCACCACAGCAGTAGCAGCAGTAGCAGCAGCACCAGCAGCACCAGCAGCACCAGCAGCAGGAGAAGCACCAGCAGCACCAGCA
>BLBF01000026.1:4243433-4254264 GCA_015471245.1 Laticauda colubrina | reverse complement strand
CAGCAGCAGCAGCAGCAGGAGGAGAAGCAGCACCAGCAGCACCAGCACCAGCAGCACCAGCAGCTTCAGATGGGATGGGATGGTGGTTCTGTCCTTCTTGTCAGGGCTGGCTGGAATAGGCACAGGCTTTCTCTTCTTCCCTGACTGATGAACCATGGTGTTATTTGAAGATGTCTGTGGCAGCACGTCTTTCCTCTGAATGCTCACTGCGTGCGAGCTGTATCTTTTTATATCCGTGGAGCTGACGCAATTCATCCTCCCCGCATGCACAGTGATTGCTTTGCATCTGCTATACATCCGCTATGCATCCGCTTTGCTTCCTATAGGCGTCATTGATGCATCCACGTCATCCGCTATGCATCCACCCCTTTCGCTCTGCATCCGCTTCGCAATTCTCCCCCGGAAGCCCTTCGGATGTGTCATCCGCTTTCATCCACTTCCATCCGCTAGGCTTCCTGTGAACATCTGCTTGACATCCCCACTACATACTACCCCCGTCTGTTCCTTTCCATTCTTTTCTGTTCTGTTTATGCAAATTTGGGCCACTTCTTGGAGTGGATGACAACGGATGGAGCCACCCCCGAAATTTTGCTTGTCCGCTGTGTCCTTTTTGTATACATTTTGCATCCGTCGGCCAGTGGGACCTAGCCTTTACATGACTGTTGGAATCTGAGCACCATAACTGAAATCCAGTATTTTTATATTCACAACATCACAGTTAGAAAGAACGTGTTCTGCAACCTTGTGTAGGCTTTATGATACAGTCCAAACCAAATCATTCTTTGTGTAACTATACGTTGTGGATATAATTCTATCTTGCTTATTTACAATACACATTGACATTTCCAATTCTTTTTCATTTATTATGTAAAAATCTTGTGAGATCAATTAAGAAATACAAGTTTCTACTATTAAAAAAAAAGTCTTGTTAACTTTGGGATAGGATTTGCAAAAGAGGAGGGATTTGCCAATTTAATATTTTACAACAGTATTGAAGTAGATTTGACCAAGGAGTATAATACATTTATACTTCTAATGCCAGCAGAATTCCTAAACCTAGATGCAGAATGTACTTTGGGAAGTTTATTTCTTTTTGTGAGAAAGTTCATGAAAGCTTATATCCTGAAGCAATCACAGAAGGTGAGCATCTGCTTATTATTAGGACTCTTTTACTTTTATTATTAGGACTCTTTTACTTTTAGAAACTAAAAGTAAACCCTGAAGACATTTCTTCCTACACTTTCAATTTAATATTAAAGTATTGAACTGAGGTTCTCTACAAGCATACATTAAACAAGAGGAGAACTTTAAAGATGACCTGGGAGACAATAGGATTGGAAAATTGTAGTGATATTACTTAAGAAATAATTTGTATGACACATTGGAAATTACGGATGCTTGGACATTAATATTTATACTTAATAGTTACAAAACATTTAAACAGCTAAAACATGGACACTTTAAAATAATAAACTATAAAGAAGTTCAAGTATTCTAGATCTATGTTCTTGTGTAGATGTATTTTGATTTTTTTATGTTGTCATTATTCAGAACCTTCTGCTTAACATTATGTGATTAAAAACATAACAGTCATTTAAAGTTAATTTCATATTTCTCAAGATTCCTACAAAAGACAATAATTCTGAAATTATATTTGTGTTTAGTTTGAAGGGACTTATCATAATCACCAAAAGTTTTTCAGAAAGCAAAAATTTTGAAAAAAAAAAAGGTTGTCCAATGTTATAATAAAATTCAGCACATAGGATAACAGGCTCAGAAATGCAATTACTTTTTAACTATCTCTTGTCTCAAACCTCAAGAATTCCCAGTAACCTGATTATATAATAAAAAGGAAGCATGATTTTAAAATAGATGTAATGAATCAATATATTATATAGATGAAGAATTCAAGGTTAAAAGAAAAAACTTGGAGTTAAAGGATCTTAGTTAAGAAGGTTGGAAATAATTTTTATAGGTATTTTTAGCCTTCATAAGGAGGAAGGAAAAATAAATCTAGTTTCAGAAAACTAAGAATTAGTGGTGGAATTCCAAAAAAAATACTGCCTATTCTGTGGGCATGGTTGGGTAGCATGGTATGGCTTGGTGGGCATGGCAGGGGAAGGATACTGTAAAATCCCCAATCCCTCCCCACTTCTAAGGGAAGGTTACTGCAAAATCCCTTTCCTTCCCCACCCCACTAACCTGCTTTCCAGCTCTGTTCTCCTGTGCAGGGCAACAAAAGAAGACCCAGCTGATGAGCTGGTACTTGGGAGGCAGAGAATAGATGGGGGCAGAACCAGTCAGAAGTGGTATCTTCTGGTTCACCAAACTATTTGAAATTGTTGCTGAAGTCGTATTTCTTGTAATCAAGTTTGGTACGATTAATCTTGAGTTTGTATCTATTGTTTGCTCTTGTGTTGTTATGGTTGAAGCTGAAGTATTAATTGACTGGTAGGACATTGCAATGCATGATTTTATATACTATACTTAGATTGGACTGAAGGCGGCGTAGTTCTAGGTTTTCTAGGTCTAGAATTTAAAGTCTGGTGGCATAAGGTATTATGCAATGAGTGGAGGAGTGGAGAACTCTTCTTGTGAAATATTTCCAGACTTTTTCAACTCTGTTAATATCAGATACATAATGTGGGTTCCAGACTGATGAGCTGTATTCGTGTATTGGTCCAGAAAATGTTTTGTATACTCTAGTTAGTAGCATAACATTACCAGAGAAAAAGCTACATAGGATTAGGTTAACAACTCTTAATGCCTTTTTGGCTATGTAGTGGGCTCTAGTACTTAGGTCATTTGAGATGAGTACTTCAAGATCCTTGAGAGAGTTTGGATCATCAACAAGGTCTTTGAATATTCAGCCTGTATTTTATTTTCTGCTTTTTATTTTTTTTGCCAATATATAGGACAGAACATTTATTTGTTGAGATTTGAAGTTGCCATTTGCTTGACCATTCTGATACATAGTCAAGGTCTTTTTGAAGGGTAGCAGTATTGTCTGTGGTGTTGAATAGCTTTACATCATCAGCGAAGAGAACACAGTTGTTCTTGATATGATCACAGAGGTAATTTATGTAGAGTATGAAAAGAGTTGACCTTAGAACACTGTCACTACCTGACATCCTTGTTGTCAGGTACAAAATTTGATAGGACACTCCCAATTTTGTCCATTTGTTGTCTGTTTGACAGGAATGGTTCTATTCAGTAATACAGGTGTCAAGAGATACTGTAAGATTTTAGTTTTAGGCGTAGTTTGTTGTGTATACTGAATTAAAGGCTTTACAGAAGTCTATGTAGATTGTATCTATTGCTTTGCCCTGATTGGATTGTGTAGTCCATATGTTTTTGCAGTGTAAGAGTTGCAGATTACATGATAGTTTTTTTTCTGAAACCAAATTGTTTATCAGAGTTTGTTTCTTAGTGGAGGATGATGGATTGGTTAATAATTTATTCCATGACTTTACAGGTGATGCAGCATAAAGAAATTTCAACTAGGCTGTGGTCTCCCTTTTTGAAGATGGGGATGACCGTGGCTTGTGACCATAGTTTTGGCAAGGAGTCCTGAAAGATTTTGTAAAGATTATGCTTAGAGGTTCGTCTATGGCAGTGGGTAGCTTTTTTAAGAAGTAGGCACATATTCTGTCCGGTCCAATAGACAGAGATGGTTTTAGATTACGTAGTGCTTTTTCAACATTGTTTTCTGTAAAATTGATATGTATTTGATCATTATTGTTGTCTGTGGTTTGACTAGGAAATATTGGGCATGATCCATTGCTGTTTAGAAATACTGAGCCAAAGAATGTGTTAAAGAGGTTGGCTTTAATAATGTCATCATTGCAGTCCATTAGGTTCATTAGGTCCTTTCAGTGGTGGGATGGACCTTGAGTCTTTTAGTTTGTTGTTTACAAAATTATGGAAAGTGCAGGTGGAATTGGTGTCTAGAAGGTTTTCTTCTTGTTTAAGGTAATAATTGGTGCATTCAGTTTTTATCTGGTGGCATACATTTTTGTGTCAGCTTTTGAAGTTGGCAACATGACCAGATTTGTTTTTCCACTAAAGTGATTTTTTGGGGGGATTGAAGCTTCCTTATTGTTTTGGGTAATTTGTTTTTTCTGGTTTTGGAGTTGTTAATGGTACATATAGTTTGATACTCTATCTTTTGAGTTCAAGTAAAAATATGTTGTAATGGTCTTCTACAGTATTCCCTCCATAGAATAGAAATTGCCAATCAAGGGATGAGAGATTATTGTTTATAAGATCATAGTTGCCTTTTTTGAAGTTATAATTTTTTAAACTTGGTTTCTGCTTTTCATCAATTGCTAAGCTAGTTATATTAAAGTTTCTGTAATTTTACATGCAATTTGTAATTAAGTAAATAATCATGGTGGCACAGTATTGCAGGCCAATTCTGCTGACTGCCACCAGTTCAAGGTTGATTCAACCCTCCATCCTTCCAAGATTGGTAAAATTAGGAGCCAAATTGTTGGGTGCAATATGCTGATTCTTTAAACCACTTAGGGAGGCCAGTAAAGCACCGTGAAGTAGTACATAAGCCTTCGTGCATTTGCTATCAAGATTCAAAAAATGAAATCTGATATAACAACCATATTATTCTTAATAAAATCCAGTTCCATCCTAATCCTCAGCACTAAATATCTGTGAATAGACCAGGATAAAGCAAACTAATTGTTTGATAATGCTTTTTTATATCAGAAGCAGTCAAATGTATCTTTTATTGCACGTATAGATTGTACAACCTGTAATAGACAGTCCAACAAAATCAGAAGACAACTGTGAATTGTCTGCAAATTAATTTGATAGCAGTTCTAAAGAATTTTAATGAAAGGTCAGTGAAAGAATTAGTATAACATAGAACAAGGATATCAAGGACAATAAAAGCCAGAAATAAATCACATTGTTGAATTTTGATAGGAAAAAAAAAGTAACAATGCTCATTAACTGTACAAAGTCTTGCTTAGTTGCTGTAGCGTAGACAAGAAATAATGCCAGATATTGTATTATGTTTCTTTTACCATTAATTAACTTGATTCTGCTTTATATCTTCCTTTGATTCTCTCTCTTGTTTCAATGAATGCATGAAAAGGAATGAATTGCAAATGTTGCAATGCACTTTCCCAGAATAATATTTCTGAATCTCATCTCTGTCTTTCTCACTATGTGCTCTCTTGAAAGGCACAAGTTGAAAAATTCAAAACCCTCACTGCTAGATTTGATATTTCACTTACAAAAGTATATAACAAAATGTTAAAGCAAAGGAGTGTCCAAGAGTTTGCCAAGGGAGGAATTCAAATAGATTTCAAAAGAGAATATATTCCTATACATGATGCCACAGAAGCAAAACCCCTCAAACTCAGTGCTAGTGTTTATCTGGATTCTAAGAACAGTTATATCGGCTGGTTTTTTTTATACAGTGTATATCCTTCTTGGTATTTTCAGTTGCACTGCTCAGCAGGAAGAACACTTGATCAGTTTGATCCTAACTGTGGTTCTTTAATCATGAATGTTATTTTATGATGTTCTACAATACCTTAATCAATGTATCACATTATACTGTGAAATTCAAATTCACATTTACATTTTATAGGGAAGTCAACTAAGGACATAATATACTGCAAATGCCCTCCTCTTCAAAAGTGTATGGTGGATGGTGAAAGTTATGACAATTCCCATACATGAGGGCATGAAACAATATAATAGCCATGTTTGTCTACTCTGAATACTTAATGGAAAATGGACTGAATAATTATAAGAATAATGAAATAACATCTGCCTATCCCAGATGTTTGGGAAAGACTCAATAGGTGAATAAAAATTCCAAATCCAATCTAAATATCTGGCTGGATATACAATGAATTACAATAATACTTCCATTTGTACAAAGTAGAAATACCTGCAAATAACAGTAGAATGACTGTGGCAAAAGAAATCAAAGATACTACCAATAGTAATAAGTGATTTGGGTGCACTCCCAAAACATCTGGAGAATCATTGGCATTGATAAAATCAATAACAGTCAATTGGAAAAGACATCTCTACTTGCAAGCTTACATTTTGTAACAATATCTTTATGCCATCAAAACAACATCCTTTCCAAGGAAAGGACTTGTTAGCTGGATAAAAATGCTAAATTTATCTAAATATTTGGCGAACTATGTGATCAACCTTTTTAATAATTCTAACAGATTCTATGAAAAGGGTACCTTGTATTGGCTGGTTTTACATGTTTTATTAAGCTATGGCTTATTCATGGTTTTTACTCTCTCTTTTTATCCAAACTGGGTGATATATCTTCATACGTCACTCTACATTTACATGATTTATCAAGGATCACTTTCCAAAAGCCAAAGGTAATGTTCAAGGGTAAAATGGACAGGTTAAATATCTCTAAGGTTTTCATTAAGTATTTGGCTTCTTATACCTATGTCTCACCTGCTAGACTTCTAAAATATTGAAGTATTGTAAGGCCCAATATTTTTAGCCTCATTCACCCAGAAAAGCAATGATAGCAAGCCATACCAGTTTCTGCACCCCACCTTTTGAACAAAATTGTCCATGTGATGATTTAGCACAATGGATGAAGCAATAGAGTCATAACACTGGCATTAGTAGCTCAATATCCAGTAGATAAGGGATCCTCTTACTTTCAGTCAGATTTAATAAATGAATAAACTTCTTCTTGCTAGCGTATTCCCGCAGGTGCAGGGTCTGCTTTTCAGATCATTGAATGCCACTTTGCTGTATCTCCAGGGCGCAGGTCTATGGCTTGCATATATTTATTATATTTTCCATCTCTGTTTGGCTGCTTGGGTGGTCACCAGCCATGGACTTCTAGTTGGTAGGCAGTCTTAGCCATTGTGGAAAGTGCTGCTGTCTGGATATGTCTATTCCAGCAGAGCCATCTCTAAGAGACAAAATGAATGGTTGTCAAAATTACCAATGATGTTTAAGAGATATAAAACAGTAAGAGGGCAAAGGGGAAAAATATAAAAAAATATTAAAAAGTATTAAAAATTAAGGGAGTGATATGAGTGGATACTAACTTCTTCTCACCAGATTTGGACTGCATTATTTTTTCTTTGTTTTCAATAACTCTCTTAAATTTTAAAATAAAAAGATAAAAACTAACAGAAAGTAACAATTAAAAAAAGAGAAAAAAAGAGTAAAAGGAAAGACAGAGGACAAGTGCAACAAAATTAAAAATAGAGAAGCAAAGATATAAAAAAATACACCTCATATATTTAAAACAGAAATACCAACGTTTTTCCAACAACCATTTTTGCACTGAATGCATGAATGAGTGCTGGGAAATTACATCATTTAAATAGTTTTGGTGGAATCTACATGGACTGTTCATTTGGGGAGTCCAACAGGGCTTGTGTTTGTCATTTGTATGATTCAATATTTGTTTATAGTCTTATTTTAATACTGTCAATCTCGGTTGTAATAAAGTTTCTCATATTCATGTGTAACCCAAGGGAAGAGAAGAAAATATTGTGCTGATTCAGAATTGTGGGATTATAAACCAATAAAATTTAGGTGAGCCCAAATAGAGAAGACAGTTTTATTGTATGGTAAATCTTTTCATCTTTCTCATCCATTCATCTTATTTTCTCACTGAGTATAATGGAAATATAAACAAATCTACATTTTCATATATATTCACAATATATAGTAGATAACAATATGCTGTCTTTATATAGTAGAATCAGGTTTTTAACATCAATGAAGGTTGTTAAATCTCTGAATTTAGAAAGAATCTAAAATATGTTTTTCATTCTAATATTCAAAGGATTACAAATTTTCATAGTGGCTTTTATCCTTAAATAAATAATGTTAAAATCAGCACTTCTGAGATTCTTTTTGTTATTCTGATACTCAATAATGCTTGCCCATTCATGCAGAAACTTTTTACTTTAAAGGATTAAAAAGAGCTTTCCAAAATGCATATTGGTGTCACTGGTGATTCTTTTTTAAAGGATTATTTTTCCCAGTGAAGGCGTGAAACACTACTGTTTTAACTTTCTCTTCCATTTTTCTTTTTACCTGGATTTATGCAATGTGGCAACGGTCAGCTAATTTTTTTTTTGCTCACAAAAACTCTTTTAGAAAGTTGCCTGAAATGCTGTACGGTGTCCTGCTTGAGCTTGGAGTTGACTAGAAGACCTCTAAGGTCTCTTCCAATCTATTCTGTAACAAGCATAATTAGTTTTGTGAATTACAAGCCCTTCAAGTTACGTGAGGTGCATAACTTTTTCTCTGTGTGTGCATGCCTATGTTCCATCTTTTCAGATCCAACGCAATGCTTGCTTACTATTCCCTAAAGAAAGCAGAAGGAAAGAATTACCCAGAGCTGGCAATTCAGTCTCCAATATGATGCAGATGAAAGATAAATGGTCAGATAATCAAAGATGCTTCTTTTGTGAAAATCCACATGAGCAGTGTTCAAATAATTCCAAAGAAGATAAAGCACCTATTACCAGAACAGAGTGTAAGTCCCTCTAAGCAAGGTTTTGCCATTGTGAATGACTGATACCATCTGGAAACAGAAGATTGACAAGCCAGCAGACAGTTCAAGATAACAATAGAGTACCTGAGATTCACTGTGGGAATTTATCAGTGCCTCAGTGTACAATGAATAGCACATACTACGAGTGTTTTGAAGTTTAAAGGATTCTCCTTCCCCTTCAGTCATTTTGAAATTACCCAAATTTACTTCACATACAAATAAAACAAAGTCAGTGTGATTCTAAGATTTAATGAAGGAAAGTATCCAAACCATAATTTCACTTAAAAAATCAGTATGCAATGTTTGATCAAAGCTTTTCCAGATTTGCTTGGACCAGAACAACATTGTTGTATGTGAACTGTTTGTTTTATGAACTGCTAAATGCACTGTAAAAATGACAAGCATTATTTGATAACCTTGTGTTTGGGGTGGATAAGGTTAATTATTGAGTGAACAAATATTAGATTGTATTTGTTTCGTTTTGTAACTTAATGACTTCTAGGCAGTATGTTCAACCAGCCATATAGGTTTTACATTATATGAAAAGGACTTTAACATTATATGAAAAGGGCTATGGTAAGAATGCCTCCCTACCTTCTTCCTATATTTTTTCTTAACACTGAAACCCTCCTCCCAGTGGTGGGATTCATTTTTTTTAAACTACCAGTTCTATGGGTGTCTTGGTGGGTGTGGCAGGGGAAAGATACTGTAAAATCTCCAGTCAGAGATGGTAGTTCTCCGAACTGCACAAAATTTCCGTTACCGGTTCTCCAGAACTGGTCAGAACCTGCTGAATACCTCTTCTGCCTCCTCCACATAATCACTGTTGCTTTGATGCTACAATTCTCAAAACAAAGGGAATAGGTTTTTCTTTTAGTTCTATGTTCAGTTGTAGGCCCATAGTAACTCTGTAGTAATAAATAATAAATGATTCATCATTAAAGAAATATATAACCATCCACTGAAATGCTGTAGTTTTATTCCAATATGTTTACATTACAAAGAGAAGGAAGCAAATTTTTACAACACTACAGGCAGAGAATATTAAAGCAACCTGAGAAGAAATTGAAATGTAAGATTTGGAGTGATGAGCTGCTACAGGAAGCAAGAAAACACATGGCAAGGAATGCATTTGTTGATTTCAGTTCATTGGATCTATAGCAAGATAACTATAAAATGGGAACTGCCAACCAGGGAAGAACATCACAGGACAAAATGATTGCACAGGACAGCAACAAACCACTGGAGGGAAGGAACTATGCCAGATATTATTCTGAATGCAATCCACTCAGAAGGGCTTAGAAAGCATAGGATTGGGCTGCAGTGGTGGTTCAATTATTTTTACTGTCAATTCTGTGGCCATGGCTTGGTGGGCATGGCTTGATGAGCCTGGCAGGAGAAGGATACTGTAAAATCTCAATTCCCTCCCCACTCCTGAGGGCAAGTTACTGCAAAATCCCATTCGTTCCCCACCTCACTAACCTGCTTTCCAGCTCCAGCAGGAAAGTTCCAGCTTCCCAGCAGGCCAACAAAAGAAGACCTAGCTGTGGTATTTGCCAGTTTTCCAAACTACTCAAAATTTCCACTACAGAACTGATCAGAACCTGCTGAATACTACCTCTGGATTGGGGGTGAAAAGCCATTTTGGAAACGGAAGTGAAAGAGATGGATTTGTGACTGGCTAGAAATGCAAGAGGAGGCCCAGACTGGCAATGGAAAAATGACAAACTGTCTAGTTAATCACTATCTGAAATATTTCTAACAAAACCCTGGCAATGGTGATACTCTAATACTGCTTCAGCTTTTTACAGCCAACTTTTATAATGACTATACTTCAAAGCATAGCTTACATGGAACATTATACATCCCCTAATTGCATTTATGATATTGGTATTTTAAAGAATTCTGCAGAACGATGTCATAAAATCATCTAGCAGTAATCAATAATGAATGTAGTTACAGTTGGAGAAAAAAAAAGATGTGATTGTTTGCTGTGCACACTCTTCAGTAGATTAAGTATAAAAGGGCAACAAATATTTCCAAGCATCTTGGCTGAGTTTTCACAATAAGCTATTGTTTACTGGGAGCAGGGTAAGCAGACTTGCTGTGCATAATGAGACTCTAGCATTGTCAGGATATTAATTTATATGAATAATGAATGCCAGGAATATAATAGCAGTAAAGAGACTTCATAGTGAGAATATGGAAGTTGAAATGCAATCCTTCTCTAATTAGGTTTGATAGATAGATAGATAGATAGATAGATAGATAGATAGATAGATAGATAGATAGATA
>BLBF01000026.1:4165845-4237559 GCA_015471245.1 Laticauda colubrina | reverse complement strand
TAGATAGATAGATAGATAGATAGATAGATAGATAGATAGATAGATAGATAGATAGATAGATAGACAGACAGACAGACAGACAGATTCTCAAAGAATTCTAACTGGCCTACTATGTAGAAGAAAAAATAAAATAACAGCATTACACCCAGAAATACCTACAAGATGCTTTTGGAAAAAAGAAAAACAAAGTCTAGTTGCCTTTAAAAAAAAAACACACACCTTTAGGAAAACCATGAACTGGATAACTGAAAATCTCCATGGGTCTAAATGCAGAACAATATGAAAAAGTTAAAAATAGCATTGAACACAAAGATAAAATCACCAATAAAACACAATTTAGGGAGTTCCATTGTTCAGTATCATTTAACTGGGACTAAGATACATTCAAATAAAACATCTATCATTTGTTTGCGGTACAGCAAACATGATGGGAGCTGTTCTGGATAAAAAAATATTTCATAGAATGGGGGCCCACCAAAGGAAATAGGAAGATGAGCATGAGAGCACAATTGCTTGTCACATATAAACACATACCATATTTATCTGTAGTAATCAAAAACAATTTGGATTACTTTAAAAAAAGACTGAATAGATGAATGGAAGGTCAAGTCAATAGTGATGGGTATTAGCTATTGCAACATATAGATATGAACCAAAAATATCATATATACATAATTATATGCATTTATGTTATTGCAGTTATATTATACAGATTACAAATTCACTTAAATTTCTCAACAAATCCTTTATCTGGGAGACTATATTTGTAAAAGTGGATTTTTAATTGAAAATATACTAAACTATAAAAAACAAAATTAAAGCCTGAAAGTTTTACTTTATATATTTCTTAAAGTTATAGAAGGATATTCTGGCAAATGAAATCTTGGGATTGTCTTAGTACATTGTTATATATAGAGTTCATATAGCATAGTGTCCTGCTCCAAATTGAAGAAGTCTCAGGCAATTCTATAATAAGTTGGAATATGGAGATATCTTATAATATCAACACATTGTAGTTTAAGAGTCATGCATGTAGCAGACCTGCCAACCCCTGATAAAGGAAAATCTGGAGACCCATGAAAAAAAATCTGGAGATTCTATAAAAAATAGTGAGATTCACGGTCATGTGAATAACTAACCAATCAGAGCGTGTTATATCCGGTGGTAGAAAAAGCAAAATGGAGGCGCCCAGAGTAAAAAGAAATGTGCTGTATGTATATATGACTGTATGGTAATATCGATATTGCGTGATCCGAGAAGTGGCGTCATGTCGTTTGTGTGAGAATCAGATTTATGAGCGTATAAAGTGACCCCCAAATTTGAAAAAAAAAAAAGCGTTTTAAATTTGGCGTGAGATTGAGGAGCCTTGTCGTGAGACCGTGAGACATGACAAAAAACCGTGAGACTCACGGCAGAACCGTGAGATTTGGCAGGGCTGATGTAGAGAATGACTAGAATGGAAAATATATTGCTAGACAATTCAGTATTCATATTGGAAAAAACATTCATTAATAATGTTAGATTTAATGAAACTAAAACTTTTCTCACATAGAAATCTTTTATGTGATTCTTTCATTTACAAGGCACTGAACTAATGAGTATATGAGAATAAATCCTTTTTATATAACCTGAGCACAAAAGTAATCTATAAAGCCAGTGTTGATTAGATTTCATTTGTTTTCATGTTTTATGAATTGAGTGTGATCCTGCCTCACTCTGTCTAGTTCTAGCTCTGATTTTCAGATGTCAATTGTTTGAGCAATTGCATTCTTTATTGTTATATTTATTATTTATGCTTTTTTGTAGCTGCTAGTGAGAAGTTCCTGAAGAAGGGCTCCAGCAGAATCTGAAAGCTCAGAAGACAAAAACTGTGATGCTGGAGACTTGACCCAGATGGGATCCTGCAACATTTTTTCCTGTCAAGTCTTACAAAAGAATGCAACCAAGTAACCATGTTCCATCTGCTTAAGGACCTGTCACATTGGCTGAAAGATGCAAAACCTTTGTAAAAAGGACACAACGGACGAGAAAATGTTCCATCTGTTGTTATCCGCTCTCAAAAGTGCCCCGAATTTGCATAAGCAGAGTGGACAACAGCAGAAAGGAACGGACGGGGGGAGGATGTAGCCAGGATGTAAAATGGATGCTCCACGGAAGCCTAGCAGATGGAAGCAGATGGAAACGGATGACACATCCGCAGGGCTTCCGGGAGAGCACAGCAAAGCAGACGCGCAGCGGAAGGAGCGGATGCCGAGCGGATGCCAAGCAGATGAAGCGGATGCAGAGCGGAAGCCTAGCGGATGCCTAGCGGATGCAAAGCGTTCACTGCGCATGCAAGGAGGATACATTGCGTCAGGCCCGCGGATATAAAGGGAAGCAGCTCGCAAGCAGGTCACCATTCAGAGGAAAGACCTGCTGCCAGACACAGCTCCAGCCAGCCAGCCAGCCAACAACCAAGGGGAAGAAGAGAAAGTCTGTGGCATCTGCTGCCAGCCCTGGCAAGAGGGACAGGGCCACCATCCCACCTCCTGTCACTGACACTGCTTCTGCTGGGGCTTCTGCTGCTGGGGCTGACTCTGCTGGTGCTGTGGCTTCTGCTGGTGCTTACTGTGCTGGTGCTGCTCCTGGTACTGGTGCTTCTGCTGGTGCTTACTCTTCTGGTGCTGCTCCTGGTCCTGCTGGTGCTGCTGCTCCTGCTGGTCCTGCTGCTGCTGCTGATCTTTGTCCTGCTGGTCCTGCTGCTGCTACTGGTGCTTACTCTGCTACTGATGATCCTGGTCCTGCTGGTGCTGCAGGCACTGCTGGTGCTGTTGGTGCTGCTGGTGCTGCTGGTCCTGCTTTTGCTGCCACTGTTGTTGTTGCTGCTGCTGGTGGTGGTGGTGGTGTGGAGGAGCAGCCCCTACAACCTCGAAGTCCTTCTGATGAGGGCCCATATGGCCCTGCCAGAGGGAGGAAGAGGCATACGCTTTAACGGGAGAGGAGGCAATACTCCATCAAAGAGGAATGTGAGGATGAGGTGCTGGAATGGCTGAGGGAGAACGAGTATCTTTGGCGGAAGGGACACAGGCTCTATCGAGACACCAAGAGGAAGCAGGCTGCTTGGAGAGAGAAGGCAGAGAGCCTGGGCTACACTTTGGAGGTGCTCCTCGGCTGGTGGAAGCACATGCATACCTGGTACGGGAAGCTGCACCTCAAGAAATCTGGCCAGGCCACGGTCAAGCTGACGGACTGGGAGACCTACGTGATGACCAAGTGCAGCTTCTTGGAGGGTGAGATCTGCCACCGAGGAGCAGCCCCTCTGACAACCCTCTCTCTCAGGTAGCCCGCAAAGAGCCAGTCCTCTTCTGGCCAAGAGTCAGCTCCTGTGTCCAGGCAGGTATCTGTGTAGCGTGCCACGACAAAGACCCCCCCCGACAGCTGCACTCCCCATGGCGGAGCACGTGGAGGACCCCTGACGCAGTGGGAGCAAGGAGAGGGCACTTCCACCAGAGACCAACCCACATCCACCCCCAACTCCACCTCCACAAAAAGCAGGCAGAGAGCTAGACCAGAGGGGCAGAGCCACACTGTCCTGCTGGAGATCAGGGACACCATCAAAAGCAGCGTAGATCTCCTCTCTCAGCTGGTACACACCGACGTCCCATCCTCCAACCGCAAGCCCTTCCTCACCTACGTCAACCAGACCCTCATGAACATGTCCGAATCACAGTACCAGAGGATCAAGGACAGGATCACCGGTCTTCTTCACAACCCTCCAGACCCAGCTGAACCTGCTCCCACCCAGTCCAGGTCTGTTCCTCCACCCCAGGTGATGTCACTGCCCTTTCAAGGCTTTCCACAGGTCCTCACCTACCAAGGCTACAGCTACCAGGAGCTCCAGCAGCACAGGCAGCCCTTACCAGTCCAGGCAAAGGTACATCGAATGTCACCAGTGCCACCGATGCCACCGATGCCAGCCACGCCACAGATGCCAGCCACGCCACAGATGCCACCCCACCACAGAAGCCACCGACACCACAGATGCCACCGACACCACAGATGCCACCCACGCCTCACCTCGCTCAGCTGCAGACCAGATATCCCCACTACACTTCTTCTTCCAACCCACAGCCAAGCCCGGCCTCAGAACATCTGTCATTGGTATTGGGGCTAACACCCCATGTCCTGGAGGAAGGGGCTCTCAACATCACAGGACTGAGCCAGCTCTCTGAGAGCTTCCTCCATACACCATCCCCTGTTGTCCTCTCGGGATCAGGCACCCCAATGGTGCCTCAGACCAGCACTCAAGCAGCAGCCACCTCCACAGCACATGGACCCTTAACCCCTGAGACCATGGGCATTCCTCAGAGTGACTGAGAAGAGTGCCAGAGACTGGGTGGCTACCTGTTGACTTTATCTTTGCTTGGGACACTTGGGTCATTTTTCTTTTACAGCTTGTTATTAATAAAGATTATCTTTTCTTTACACAGTTGCTTCATTTATTTTATTAAATAAACTCTTGGTGGAAACTTTTAGAAATGGTTTAAGCCTTTGCATGCTTGTGGGATGGGTAAGGATAGCTGTGGGATAGGCAGGGATACCTTTGTAATAGCTGTGGGATAGATGAAGTGAAAGCATAGTGGGACTGTATGGTCCACCTTCCCAGGTGCCATACCTTTGGCCCTTTATTATCAATAACAATGATCCACACATTTCAACATAAACACAACTCTTTATTAAATGCCCTGTTCATTTTAGGGCCACTCAACATACATGGCCCAATCTCATCAGTGTGATGAGACAGGCTGAAGGAAGCATCCATTAAGCATCTATCATCCTGTCTTACCACTCCACTGCTCCAGCTGGGGAGTTCCACCAGTGTTTCAGGAGGTTGCGCTGCTTCTTCCCTTCACGTGAAGCTCTGTTGGGGCCTGGCACATCCACAGTGTCTATCAGTTTTGCCCTTGACTCCATTCACCAAGCTCCATGTCCCCATTGCCTTGTTGGTGGTCCACGAGCCTGTTCTGCAACACTGGGTAGTGGGTGCGCATGAGATTGTGCAGGATGCAGAAAGCTTCCATGATCCACCTGACGGTCTATGGGCGATGCTGAATGGTGGTGAGAAGTACCTGGAACCTGTTGGCCAGGATGCAAAAGGCATTTTCCACCCTCCGCCTTGCCCTGGACAGCCTGTAGTTGAAGATCCTCTCTTCACGGGTGAGGCATCTGCAGATGTAGGGCTTCATGAGGTAGGTTCTGAGGGAGAAGGCGTCATCCCCCACGATGAAGTCGGGCACATCTTGTGTGTCATTGGGCAGGGGGTCTGGATCTGGGAAGCCCATGATGAGGTTGCGTTCCAGCCCCTCCTTGAGGTGACTGGCGTTGTATACCTGGGCATCTGAAGAAGACCCATTGCCTGAAGCATCGATGTACATGAACTTGTAGTCAGCATCGACCATGGCGAAGAGGATGATGCTGCAGAAGCCCTTGTAGTTGTGATAAGTGGACTCTGACTTGGCTGGAGTTTTGCAGGCCACGTGCTTGCCATCTATGGCTCCACAGGGCTGCTGGACTGAAAGTGAGATCCAGGTGAGTTCCTCCCCCTTTTTATAGGAAATATAGGTTTTCCGCTCAGTGTCCTTTTGCATCCTCTAGGCATCCTGCAGACATCCTAAATATCCGAGATACATCCCCTCTGTGAATTGTTTTCTGTTTTAATGCTTTGTATGCAAGCTGCATCCGCTTTCATCCTTTCTCCGTCCGTGCTACTAATGCTGCGTGTCCGTTCCGCATCCGTTTCGCTTCCTCCCTGTGTCCGTTTTCTGCTGGAACAGATTTGAGTCGCGCGGATGCTCAGCAGATGCCTAGCGGATATAGTGGATGCGTAATGGATGACGACGCTTGTAGAACGGATGTTCCCCGTATGCGTTGCAGATGCAGAACGGACGCGTTGGATACATTTTCCGCTCAAAAAGTTTTGTGCAGCTCAAAACTTTTTGAGCGGATGAAATGTCAGTAGATGGATGCTGGACGGATAGAGAGTATGAAAAATGGATGCAGTGAGTACAGAACGGAAGCATCACGTTAACCAACAGATGGCAAGTGTTTCTCTCCGTTTTACATCCTCTTTCCATCTGTTGGTGCTGCGTGACAGGGGCTTTAAATATTAGTTTCTGTCAACTGATTCAGTCATAATCAATGTAATTCATTGTCCTTTTTATTTAGTTCTGAACGCCACTTCTCCAACTATTTAAGTCATTTATATTATAAATAAGATTAGCTTTTTTAAAGAAAAATATGAATATCAAATAATAAAACAATGTTGAAAAAATACACACCAAAACACTCATCTTAGGGATTTCTTTTCAAACTTTGATCTTTCAGGCTGAGCAGCTTTTAAGAACATTGTGGACAGTCCTGAAGCTGCCTAGTTCAACATCTCACCTGCAGGAATAGGAGGAAGCTTTCTATCCAGAAGTGTTGTGAAGTAAGGATATTATGTAGGAAAATCAAATGTACACTTTAATTCTTTGACATGAATCAGCTTGCTTATTCTCTATAAACCTTTCTCTACAAATTTTCTTGACCCTGCTCCTTCCCTACCCCAGCTTTTCTTTTACCATAAATATTCCAGCATTTCTTGGAAAATTTCATTCATGATTTTGCTTTTGGAATCAAATTGGGGACTTAATTCATGCTAACATTGACTAACTTTTCTGTGGCAATAGTTTGTGATGTGATCTCAACTATTTAGTGTTTTTTTAAAAAAATCCATGTAATGCCCAAACCTAGAAATAGGATAATATAATAATCAAGCTGAACATGTGTGAACTCTGCTGTTAAGACAAAATTTATGAAAAAATCCAAGTGATTAAAATGACTTGTCACCCTAGTTCTTGTACAAAGTCAGATTCTAATTATTCAGAAGTAATAATGGAATTTCAAGCAGTATTACTGTAGCCTTGGTGTTGATGGAATATGTGTGTGAAATAGTTTTGGATTGAAAATTATTTATATGTCCTCATGAAAATGGAAATAAATGGGTTTAACATCATAGGACCTGTAAAGAAAAACATATTACCAGAATATGCCACAGTCTTCAAAGAATGCATGATAGATCTTGACAGAATGACATTCTTTTCTTCTTTACACAGGCAGAAATACATATGACCTGACAGCAAACCATAAAGAGAATAGAGTTTATATTTTCATGAATATGTATATAACCAAGTTCGGAATAATGAAAAGGTTGTGAAATAAATTGCTATAACATGTTGAAATAAAATTAACTGAAGGGAACACAAAATTAAAAAAGATAATTATCACAATGAAACTGAGTGGACACTGATAGTACTGCAAGTCAAATGATAAAAAGCACCTTCAAGTAGCTATTTTAAGCCCCTGTCACACTGCACCAGCGGATGCAAAGAGGATGTAAAATGGACAAAAAAGCTTGCCATCCATTGGTTAATGCGATGTACTCACTGCCTCCATTTTGCTTCCTCTCTATCTGTCCAGCATCTGTTTATTGATGTTTCATCCGCTCAGAAAGTTTTGAGCTGCTCAAAACTTTTGCGCGGAAAATGTATCCAATTCGTCCATTCTGCATCCACTACGCATCCGCTACACATCCGTTCTGCATCCGTTACACATCTGATATATCCGCTAGACATCCGCTGCCCATCCGCGCAACTCAAATCCGCTTGGATGCAGGGAGGAAGCGGAACAGACGCAGAACAGATGCAGAAGGGATGCAGAATGGATGCAGCATGGAAACAAAGCATTTAAAACGGAAAAAACATCCGCAGAGGGGACCTATCTCGGATATTAAGGATGTCTACAGGATGCCTAGAGGATGCCTAGAGGATGCAAAGGGACACCTATACTGCCTATAAAAAGGGGGAGCAACACATCTGGATCTCACTTTCAGACCAGCAGCCCTGCTGCAGACCTCTGCAGCCTTCATCTGACTCTTCCTCTTTCACAGCATCCAGTCATGCCCACCGTGGATCGTAACACAGTCCTTTTGGCAGCCACCATCCTTCTGCAACAGTGCGAAGCCATCTACAGGCTCTGTGAACTCCACTACGGGAAGAAAAAGGGGTGGCCAAGAAGCGTCTGGGTACGAAGACGGTTCGCCAGAAGAGCAGAGGACGGACTGTATAACAAGCTGATGGTGGAGCTCAGGAATGAAGACACTCAAGCATTCCAGAACTTCATGAGGATGCCTCCAGCCATGTTTGACGAAGTTGTGCAGCGCCTGACACCCAGGTTGACCAAGGCAAACATCAACTTCCGGCCCAGCCTGGAACCTGGGCTCAAGGTGGCACTCACTCTGCGCCACCTGGCCTCAGGGACCACCTACAGAAGCATGCAGTACAGCTGGAGGGTGCCACACAACACCATCAACATTGTGGTCAGAGAAGTGGTGCAGGCCATCATCGAATAATACAAGGAGGAGCTCCTCCAGTGCCCCTCCACTGAAGAAGGCTGGAAGAAAGTTGCAGAGCAGTGGTATCAGAAGTAGAACTTCCCCCACACTGTTGGAGCCATAAATGGCAAGCACGTGGCCTGCAAAGCTCCAGCCAAGTCGGGCTCCACTTATTTCAATTACAAGGGCTTCTTCAGCATCATCCTCTTCACCATGGTCGATGCTGACTACAAGTTCATGTACATCGATGCTTCAGGCAACGGCTCATTTCAGATGCCCAGGTATATAACGCCAGTGACCTCAAGGAGGAGCTGGAACGCAACCTAATCGTGGGCTTCCCAGATCCAGAACGCCTACCCAACGACACACAAGATGTGCCCTACTTCATCGTGGGGGATGACTCCTTCTCCCTCACAACCTACCTCATAAAGCCCTACACCTCCAGACTCCTCACCCGTGAAGAGAGGATCTTCAACTACAGGCTGTCCAGGGCAAGGCGGGTGATGGAGAACGCCTTTGCCATCCTGGCCAGCAGGTTCCAGGTACTTCTCACCACCATGCAGCATCGCCCAGAGACCGTGAGGAGGATCATGGAAGCTTGCTGCATCCTGCACAATCTCCTGCGCACCCGCTCCCCAGTCTTGCAGAACAGGCTCGTGGACCTCCAACTAGGCAATGGGGACACAGAGCCTGGGGAATGGAGGCAAGGGCGAAACCTGATAGACACTGAGGATGTGCAAGGCCCCAACAGAGCCTCACGTGAAAGGAAGAAGCAGTGAAACCTCCTGAAACACTGGTGCAACTCCCCAGTTGGAGCAGTGGAGTGGCAAGACAGGATGATAGATGATTAATGGATGCTTCCTTCAGCCTGTCTCATCACACGGATGAGATTGGGCCATGTATGTTGGGTGGGCCTACAATGAACAGGGCATTTAATAAAGAGTTGTGTTTATGTTGAAATGTGTGGATCAATGATTACATTGTTATTGATAATAAAGGGCCAAAGGTGTGGCACCTGGGAGGGTGGACCATACAGTTCCACTATGCTTGCACTGGAGGTTTATCTATCCCACAGCTATTACCCATCCCACAGGTATCCCTGCCCATCCCACTGCTATCCTTACCCATCCCACAAGCATGCAAAGGCTTAAACCATTTGTAAAAGTTTCCACCAAGACTTTATTAAAAAAAAGAAATGAAGCAACTGTATGAATCAAAAATAGACTTTATCAACAAGAAGCTATAAAACAAAAATGAGTCTCTGGCACTCCTCTTGGTTGCTCAGTCTCAGAGGTGAAGGGTCCAGATGCTGTGGAGGTGGCTGGTGCTGTAGTGCTTGTCATCAGCTCCTCCAAAAGCAGAAGCAGTAGAAGCGCCAGCCCCAGAAGAGCGAGCCCGTGCTGCAGAAGCCCCAGCAGAACCAGAGTGAGGGCCAGGGGGCGCGATGGTAGCCCTGTCCCTCTTGCCAGGGCTGGCAGCAGATGGCTGAGGCTTGCTGTGCTTCCACATGGTTGTGGGTTTGCTGGCTGGCAGGGAGGCTGGCAGGAACCAAGGCTGGCAGGAAGGCTGGCAGGGAGGCAGGCACCAAGGGTGGCAGGAAGGTTGGCAGGGAGGCAGGCACCAAGGCTGGCACCAAGGCTGGCAGGCAGGCTGGCAGGGAGGCAGGCACCAAGGCTGGTAGGAAGGCTGGCAGGCATGCAGGCACCAAGGTTGTCAGGCAGGCATGAACCAAGGCTGGCAAGCAGGCAGGCTGGCAACAAGGCTTGCAGGCAGGCAGACAGCAAGGCTGGCAACGAGGCTGGCTGGCAGGCAGGCAGACAGCAAGGCTGGCAGCGAGGCTGGCAGCAAGGCTGGCAGCAAGGCTTGCAGGCAGACATGCAGGCAGGACAGGCAAGGCAGTCGATGTGTCTGGAAGCAGGTCTTTCCTCTGAATGGCGACCTGCTTCCAAGCTGCTTCCGTTATATCCGCGGGGCTGATGCAATGCATCCTCCCCGCATGCGCAATTAACGCTCGGCATCCGCTAGGCTTCCGCTGTGCATCCACTGTGCATGTGCTCTGCATCCGCTTCATCCTCTGTGCATCTGTTCTGCATCCGCTGTATCTGTTCCCCATCTTCTTTGCTGAGGCCACCCGGAAGCCTACTAGATGTGCCATCCGCTCCCATCCGCTTCCATCTGCTGGGCTTCCGTTCCACATCCGCTTTCCATCCGCCCTGCATCCTCCCCGCGTCCGTGTTATCCGCTCCGATTATGCAAATTTTTGCCCCTTCTGAGAGTGGATAACAACGGATGGAACATTTTTCTCGTCCGTTGTGTCCATTTTGCATCTGTTGGGCAGTGTGACAGGGCCTTTACTTGTTAACTGTTACTTGTAATTGTGATAACTGACACAATTACACTTATAATTGTGTAACTTCTATATTCCAATCCATGCAGATCAATTTCATTGTAGATTAAAAGGGTAAAATAATTCTCAACCTGAAAGAGATAATCCAAAACAATGTAAGAAAAAATAAATGGTTGAAAGAAGAAGAACATAAACAATAAAAATGTTATAATTACATAAACATAGCATGTAATGTCACAAAGGCCAGATAGTATGATTTCATTAAAACATTGTGTAAAGTGGACAGTTCTGGAAAAAAAAACACCCAAAGTTTAGTTGATTTTAGCTAAATTAAAGACAGGATCATTGTTGCCTTGATTTGAAAAAATAAAAAACAGTTTGCTGATATGCAAACTATTAAACATATTTTGCAAGATTGCTCACAATATGCACTGTTTGGATCTCAAGAAAATCTGAGTGAAACAATGACAGAGGTGATTGCCTGGATAGCTGAATTGGACATCCATTTATGAGGCCATTGCCATAGACACTCTCTGTAGTAATAACAACAACAACAACAACAACAACAACAACAACAATAATAATAATAATAATAATAGCAACAACAACAATACTAATACTAATGATAATAATAATAATAATAATAATAATAATAATAATAATAATATCACTGGAAAACCTTTTTTATAAGTATATAGAATTACGGCTGTAGAAGTCCACGAAAGGACATAGGAGAAATTGTTTGAACAAATAACTCATTAGCTACATGGAGAATTTGCCACTTTAAGTAGTCATTTTATAGAGTATGTCTGATAGCTAATCTATATACCTTTAGTCTACAATAAAATATTGTACTATCTTGTATATTTATTATCTAGTTTTCATGATCAATCCTCACGGATGGATGTGTGAGAACTGAAGAAAGCAGAAAGCTACTGCTCTTCATATTATAGAAAATATAGTAGACAGAATTGGGTAGAAAACTCCTGATACTTAGCAGAAATATATTTCAACAATATGGAAACAGTTGCTCAAAAGTTGACATGACCTGTCAATTGTGGACTACTACTACTTGTAGTACTACTAGTACGACTATTTGTCTTTGCTTAATTCAACCAAGTAACCATTATTATTATGTAGTCTCTCATCCCTTCCCAGTTTAGTGATGTTATTAAAAGGCTGTTTTACAAATAATAATAAAAAAATTACCTGTAACTCAGAAGTCATTTGCCAGAATTTTTTTTAGAGATTTTATTAGAGAACACTTATGATCAGTTAGTTATAAAAATACAAAAGCATATAAAATGAATGTTAAAAGACACAATATTTTCTATTTCTTTAATTTATTCTAAATTATTTCAAATGGCTTTTATCCATGAATGATATCTTTGTGCAGAACTAAGATACGTTAGTCCTACAAATTTATATCAATGCCATAAGGGTTATTAAACAAATTAAAATATAATTTAATATACTAGTTTCATGATATCCTATGAAAATTGTGTGAATGCTTAAACACATCTTTAAAATAACAGAAATAGCTGAAATAATTCATTTTTTATTTTATTAATCATATTTTAATTAATTTTAGTTATTATATTTGGCTGTTGTTTTTTTACTATGCTATACAAATTCTTCTAAAATTTTCTAAACTTATATTTGTATCATTGGTCTACATTATAGCAAAGCTACTTTTATTATGCATTTCTTTTTGTGGTAATTAAATCTAATTTAGCTGCTGATAGGAAAACAAAGAAAGATGCATATCAATTCAGTGCAATCACCAAAAATTATACGATTAATAAAACTGCTCCCTTTCAAATAAAACAATATAATAGAATAGTGGTCAGATTTCCCACTGTAAACAATTAGGCATATCTGTCTCTGTTACAGGTAAGTGACTCCACTAGGGTAGGGTTTGTTTCCAGACTTGTTTCTTCTTTTATATCAGAACAGTAGGATACTAATTACTTAAAGCTATAAATATATTATTTGATCCCATAAAACAAACTGTGAAGTGCTTCGAGCATTTGGTATTCCCGCAGATAAAATATATTTTCAATGTTCTATCATATCTTAGAGAAAATCAGCATCCTATTACTTCTTTAGATGAATTCCACACAGGCATTTGCCAAAGGGAAATTATTATTATTTAAATAAACTCTTAAAGATCTTAGGAAAAAAACCAACCACAAAGTCAGCAAGTAATCTTTAATTCTGTACCCTGACTCAACTGCACATGTAACACCAAGCAACAATGGATTCATTTCCACATAGTCTATGTATTGCATAACATCAGTATATTCTACCTGAGATGCTCAACCAACAAATAATGCAACACAATGTTTTCATTTTCAGCTTGAATACTTAAAACCCTTCTGTTACAAATATATTATGCAATGCATCCTTTTTCTTGTAGTAACAGGCCAGAAAACAGTGCATTACAGACCATTATTATATTATATCACAATCTATAAACTTTGATTTTCCCTTGAAAACATTTTGCATAACATAATACAAATCAGCTTAAATTAGTATAGAATTCTGACAGAAAGTCCTGCTATAATCTTATACATAATTATCCATGAACAAGACACAAAAACTTAATGGGATTTCTTTCTGATTATCTGTGTTAAACATACACATATAAGGTGTTGGCTATGAACATTCATGTTCTAGTCAAAGGATCTGAACATTTATAATGTTGTTCATGCTGAAAGTGGTAGCAATGAATTATTTGGCAATATGCTAGATTTAACATTCTACCAGATAGATTACATAAACTGAATAAATATTCATAATATCAGTGATTAAGGATATAAATTGAAAAGAAATTGTTAATTAAAAGTTAATGGAAAAAAAACTATGCCTTGTCTAAAAGTTCTGTCTTCATTTCAGCTGAAGGAGAATTGATTTATTTCTGAATAGAAATGGGCTATCAGATGCTACAATATCACTGTAGCATCTGATAGCCTGTGCTATCCTAAAACAAGGTTGCTTTCTTGTAATCTACACTTGCCATGAAATTCAGTAATATCCATCCCAGATAACTCCTAAGCAACTTAAGTTTTTTTTTGTTCACTTGCTTTTGTTTGTATGCATTTATTTATTATATTTCTATACTATCCTACATGTTTTGGAGAAATGCTTTCATCTTTTCCATTCCTGGCATAGACCTGCATAACATTATCCAGCTAAGGTGAATTAAAACCTCATGGGACCAGAGGACTTGCATGACTGCCTCTCTTCAGTGGTTTTAAGTCCATCTCATCACATCTGGTACAGTAGGTATGTGCCACTGCTATGAACAAAGCAGCATAATTTGACAGACCCATACACATGCCTACTTTTCCACCTGGCCAGTGGAAAAGACTCAATTCTTCTTGGGATTGGAATTGTACCATAAATATGGCAGCTCTGGTATGGGTTGCAGTATCACATATCAATTTTACTGACCCTCAACGCAAGTGGCTTTTAAATTGACTTTTTTATCTTATTCATTCTAGCAATAGCAGTAGCACTTAGACTTATATACTGCTTTTTAGTGCTTTACAGCTCTCTCAAAGTGGTTTTCATAGTCAGCATATTGCCCCCAATAATATGGGTCCTCATTTTATCCACTTCAGAAGGATGGAAGGCTGAGTCAACGTTGAGCCTGCTGGGATTTAATCTGCCAAATTGCAGGCAGCTGGCTGACAGCAGAAGTAGTTTGTGCTACTGCACGTTAACCACTGTGCCACCAAGGGTCTTATGCACATTAATAGTTACTATAAATATAAAACAGAGTTTTGTTGCAAGAGAAGTAGAGGGTGAGATTTTTATTGGGACTATAATGAAAAAAAAAGTACCAACCAGAATAAAATATCCTTCTTTTATGACAGGATTCCACTGAACATTTGTTTGTTTCTTTCATACTCACCAAAATTATATTCTGGAAATCCTAAAAACAATGGGTATGTTTATTTTGATGCTGATACTTAGAAATCTGGCAAATAAAAACTTTGAATGTTTTATTTTAAATTACCTTGCTATGATTCAAAACATTGAAAAAAGCTTGTAAAGATGATAAAAGCAAATAGAAATGGTTAATTCTCTTGTTTTAGTATACTTCTTTTACTATGTTACCTTGTAAGGTAAACAAATCCATCAATGATTTAATTTTGCTACATTGTACATAAGATTGGGTCCTTCTATAATTAAATATAAAGGGGTTTGATATCCCATAAACATATTTTATTCATTAACTTCAAAAGAACCATTGATCATTATATATGTTTATTTTCCAAACCTAACTTAATTTGAGATGAAAGACAATTGATGATAGATATTTAAAAAAATAAATAATCAGCCACGGGGACTGAAATTTCTAATCTGGTTTATAAAAAGTTAGTTAGTTCCTTTCCATGATCTATAGTTTCATCCTCTAGTGCCCTCTGGTGGAAAATTTTTTTTGAAATCACTGACTATTATTGGCCATTTCAATAACTAAAATAAACCAAATAGTGAATCTGTAATGGAAAATGTGATGGCCTTGGAGAAGAAAGGAAAGAGATAACTGCCTTGAAAACAATCAAACAAGACAGGCAATAACACCTAATGACTTAACAGTCAGGCAAAGCAATTTAGCGGATCAAGCATTTAAAAATGGCTGCAGGAAGTTTGTATTTTCAAACTTACAAGTTTCTCTCAATGTAGCTTTACACTATGGTAGAATTAGTTCATCTAATCAGGTATCCTTGTTGGTTTACTTGGAAGGACTGACAGAATAAGAGCACTTTGATTATACACAGGATGACTTAAACTTTTTGTGTAAGCGAGTGTGAAATGGATGATGGAGGGAGGAGAAATAGTAACAGAAAGAGAAATAGAAAGAGGAAAGATCCAAATACAAATTGATTCACCATTTTCTAAAATATTATATTTTAGTAAATAAAATCAATAAATTATATTGATATTCTTCCAATCATCTGACTTAGGTCAGAATAGTGTGTGAGAGAAAATTAGTTTTACTTTTGCACTCTTTCCCCAGTGTTCTACTTATCTACCTGCTCAAAACTGTTCCAGATGATCCACAGTACTTAAGAACATATTGCTTTGATAGAAAGACTATACAGGAAAGAATTAATCCACATTTTTGTATGCTGCTGGAAAAATATTTGCACATAACCCATTAAAAATTAAAACCAAAATTAGCATATATTTTATCTGTCAAATTTATACAGCTGCTCATCTCACATGAAGTGTCTTTGGGTGGCATATACAATAAAACTGGAAATTAAAATATTTTATAAAACCGATTAAAATGTGTAATGAACATAAATAAAGCAAGTTCACAAGAGGGAAGATATTACATATAATGCAACTAGTGCACGGGCTTCCTATTACCAAGGGATTCATAATATTTATATTTATGCTTTAGCTATTGGCAGAATGCAAGATATTTCTTAATTACTAAAGTTATCAATATTTTGGTGCTCTTTATTCTTTCTCATATGCAAAAGAAAAATATAGAACTCCATAAAGTGTTGTGAGAAATATTGATTCATTTTGAATATTTAATAAATGTATTTCCCATTTAATCTCTTTGAATTTCTGTGAGTTTGAAACCAAAATAGCCATTTTTTCTGCATATTACTAGGGTTTCAAAAAGAACACAGTAAAACAAGTAATGTTAATATATGCTAGAAGTATTTAAAACACATTTGTATAGTGAAAGAATAGAATGGAATGGAATGGAATGGAATGGAATGGAATGGAATGGAATAGAATAGAATAGAATAGAATAGAATAGAATAGAATAGAATAGAATAGAATAGAATAGAATAGAATAACAGAGTTGGAAAAGATCTTGGAGATCTTCTACTCCAAACCCCTGCTTAGGCAGGAAATCCTATACGATTTCAGACAAATGGTTATCCAGTGTTAGAGCATTCAAAACTTCTGGAAACAAGTTGTTCCCCTGATTAATTGTTTAACTGTCAGGAAATTTCTCCTTAGTTCTAAGTTGCTTCTCTTCTTGATTAGTTTTCACCTATTGCTTCTTGTCTTTCCTTCAGGGGCTTTGAAGAATAGCATGACTCCCTCTTCTTTGTGGCAGCCCCTGAGATATTGGAACACTGCTGATAATAATCAGCATGACAACATACTGTGTATATAAACAAATAAATAAATAGGAATATATTCCTTACCATTTTGCTAAAAAAATAGGTTTTTGAGGGACTCCTTTTGTCCAATTACATTTACTCATCCCATCTGGTCCCATAGACTTGAGTTTGTTGTCCATTTGGATTCAGGAAAAGAGCTTTTTCTGTCATGGCTGAATATATCCTTTACCTTGATGTCAGATTGGCCCTGAACCTGCTGGCTTTGTGCAAGACTCTGATCATACAGTTTTGCCCCAAAAACCCAGATCTCCAGAGCAATGGCTGCATTGACTGTTGATGTTGAATGTTTACAACTTTGTAGATGAATTTGATTGTACAGGGTTTTTACAATTGTGTAGGTATATGTGTATATGTGTGTGTGTGTGCGCATGTGTGTTCTCTCTCTCTCTCTGTGTAAAGAATTGTTGTAATGTCTTTTAACGCTGTTTTAATTGTTGCTGATTATCCAGAGTTATACCTTAAGATTGAAGACTGTATAAATCTGAATAAGTAATCAATGAAAATAATTCATTCATACAATGTAAAGAAATCATTTCTATAGAATATTTTTTGTGAAACTATAAAAATAATTTAAGCTAAGGATAAATGTGTTTGTTAGCCAAAGCAAGTTGTTGGGCTAATTTGACTGGTACCCAGTGGTGGGATTCAATTTTTTTTACTACCGGTTTTGTGGGCGTGGCTTGGTGGGCATGGCAGGGGAAGGACACTGTATAATCTCCATTCCCTCCCCACTCTGAGGGAAGTATACTGTATAAACTACATTCCCTACCCACTGCAGGGGAAGGATACTGTAAAATCTCCAATCCCACTCCAGTCTGGGGGAAGGATTCAGTATAATCTCCATTCCCTCCCCACTCCTGGAGGAAAGTTACTGCAAAATCCAATTCCCTTCCCACCCCACTAATCTGATTTCCTGCTCTTTTCTCCTGTGCAGGGCAACAAAAAAAGACCCAGCTGGGACTCAGGAGGCAGAGAAAAGATGGGAGCAAGGCCAGTCAGGGGTGGTATTTGCCTCCAAACTACTCAAAAATGTTTCTACCGGTTTTCCAGAACTGGTCAGAACCTGCTGAATGCCACCTCTGCTGGTACCTAATTTGTACTGCAATTTCTTCATTGAAGACTGATATTTGCTGAAATTTGGTATACAATATACCAGTTCAGCTTCCATACTGATATTCCAGATGTAATATGATACTGAAAAGTCAATATACCAGTTCAACTTCCATACTGATTCCCCCCACAGAAAATATCTAATATGTAATGCGCTGTGACTGAGCTTGATCACCTTAGTTCAATTCAAAATTGAGTGTGTTTGGGAAACGTGGGAGATTAATCTGAAAAAAGGTTGTAATGTATTTTGTGCTGTGACACTATTTTGATTTATAGAGTTTTTTAACATAAAAATAATAGCTTTCTTTGAAATATGTGAACCCTGTGCATAGTAGAGCATATGTACTGTATATATTATATTAGAGAATATTATTTCAGAAGAAAAAAAAACCCCAATCCTCTTTTCTTTCTATTTTTTAAAATCCTTTTTTAACCTAGAAAACCAATCCTGTCCTTATGAAGCTGGTTCTTACTCTCTTTTTTCTTTGGACCCAAATCCAAAAGATCACTGAGCAATTTGCACAAATACTCTTTTAACCATCTCTTCTTTTAGACATTAGAGACACTGATTTACAAAAGGGCAACAAGAGCACCAATCTTAGAGCATCATAGAAAGAAGATCAAGGAACAAAATAAACATGCCAAGTAATCCCTTATCTATGTATATGTTCCACCTGTATTTTGCCTTAAATAGTATTACTATACCTATTGTCTGTCAGTTATACAATGGTTTGAATAACTTACCATCCTTGCATCTGTGGTTATAGCACTTAAGAAGTATATTCTTTCCTGGCTTGCACAAAATCTCCATAATCTCCAGCAAATCATAAACAATTTTGAATCTCTAATTCAGTAAATTGACCAATCAATGTGAAAATCTTGGATTTCCTGTAAATCTAAAAGTTAAAATATTTTTTATGAAAAATAAATATTCTAAGAAATGCATACTGAAAATTTTACATTATTCTGCCCATTGGAAGAGATTTTTTTTCCTGTTTTCATGCTGTAACCTTAAGTGGTTTGAGGGAAAAAAAATCTAGTCAGTCCATGATAGTCCCTATTCAGATGTGCACTTCTAAGAAATTAACAATAAGCATTGATGTGTTTAGAGGTCTGTTGACTAGCTGGAAACTGTTGATATGCTACAGCTATATAAAGCCACTGTTGAGTTGCAGTGAGAGACAAGGGGAATCAGCTAAAACTTGTCGATGGAGATTCTTATACCGTCAGATCATTATTATCTCAAACATGCTTTTTCAAAAGGCAGCTGGAAAGATTGAATATGTTTCGATTCTCATCCAAGAAACTTCTTCAGTTCTGACTGAATGGCAGGGGATGGAAGGATTTATATTTGTTGCATTATATTCCTCTGGTCATTAGCATTCTTTCTTACAGTCATTAAGGCTACTTGGAAGTTGATCTATGTCCACATGGTAACCTGAATACTTGCACAATTCAGGTGATCCTGAGGGCACAGATAACCCTCCAAGTGGCCTCAATGATACTCAGAAAGAGTGCTAACAATCACATCACTGCAAGGAATATAAATCCTTTCATCCTCCACTATTCAGTCAAAACTGAAGAAGTTTTTTGGGTGAGAAGAAAAAAGTCTTCAAGAAAAACAAAATCCAGTTGTCTTTTGAAAAATTGTCTTTGGGTCAGCTAATACTTATTTTTCTTTGTCTTTATTGAATGCAGGATTTGTGAGTTGCAAGGATTGTAGGAGCATATTTCTTGGACAAATCTGAGACTCTTATAGACCTTTAATGTATAAATTTATGTAGACAAATATGATACCAAGCCACACACTTGTTCCATTCCTTTGTCGATTTTAATTGGGTTGAAGATCTGACCAGTTTGCCTACATCTAATTTCAAGTCTTGCATTATTGTACAATTTGTAAATTAATCACTTATGTTTATTCTATGACTTTACAGAAATGCAACAGGACATCCTAGATAAAATTCACAATAATTGTGAATTATTAGACTAATACACAATAATTGTCCAAAAAATTGGGGGGGGGGTTTGGATTTTTCAAGAAGTGTTTAACTGTTGAAAAATGATTTGGAATGTAAATTTCCTAAATCCTATTAATGTTGCTATAACACATACTGCCTGGAAGGGTGTTGACTAAGAGCTTTGTTGTAACAAACAAGACTTATCCTTTCTCCCACTACACACACAAACACACATTTGACTAACCACATTTGGATTAGATAAGGTATGGTTAATGAATAATAATTGTCTAAATGAAAATTATTAGTCATCTAGGTTTCCTACATTAGCAATATATCAAAGTTAGTAACTAAGTCTATTAAAGGAACATCTATGCTATGTAACACAGAATCAGTGATAAAGTATATTTTGCTGTTGATTGTCAATCAATAGAGGTTATATCATTAACATCACCTTTGTTGATTATTTTAAATTCCTAGGTGAGACTCTATTAGAAAATTCCTTTGTTTTGAAGCTTTATCTATTGTGTTACAGGATTTAATAATTATAGTGACTCTGGGTCAGTAGAATTAATACTGAATAATTCCCTGATCAGTGCACTCTTGAATTTCTTACACTAAGAATTTGTAAAAGGCAAGATGTACATGGTGCATTATTTTATTTTGCTGGTCCCATTCTAATAAACAAGTTGAATTAATGGTACTAACAGTTATAGACGTATATACAGAAATGAATCCATAATCATCCTTGTGAAAAAACTTAATTAGTCATATTGATTGTTGAGTGTTATAATCTGGTAAGAGTCTGGGATCTAAAATTATTTTTGTCTGGTCAGCAGCATATATTCTGGTAAGGTCTTTGTTAAGTAGTCCAGGAACCAAGAAAAATTTCTGAGTGAAATGTCAAGCTTATATCTACTTGTCAGTGGTGGGATTCAAAATTTTTTACTACTGATTCTGTGGGCACGGCTAGTGGGTGTGGCTTGGTGGGCATGGCAAGGGAAGGATACTGCCAAATCTCCATTCTTTCCCCACCCCACTGACCAGCTCCATTCTCCTCTACGGGGCAACAAAACAAGACCCAGCCAATCAGCTAGGACTTGGGAGGCAGAGATTAGATGGGCCGGGGCCAGTCAGAGGTGGTATTTGCTGGTTCTCCAAACTACTCAAAATTTCCACTATCGGTTCTCCAGAATTAGTCAGAACTTTCTGAATACCACCTCTGCTATTTGTGCAGTATAAAACAGTAAGCCATCAGTATATGATGGAGAAATTCCCCCTGCCCCCAAATTTGGTAGCATCTTTGCTGACCTACTCATTTTATTAAAAGCCATTATGAGAGTTAGGACTTATTGAGATCATCTGAAACTTTTTGATGTCAATTCAATAATTTCTTAATCAACAGTATTATTAAAGTTTCATTCCGATGAAGTTATTTTAAGTGATCAGTGTAGCAATATACTTAGTAGTAATTTTTATTAGGGTCACAGACCAGCATTACAAATGATATTGATGATGATGATGATGATGATGATGATGATGATGATGATGATAATGCAGATGAAACCATCGATCACATACTGAGCTGTTGCAAACAACCTCTCAGACTGATTACAAACAATGTCATGACACAGTCACTCAGATGGTCCATTGGAACTTGTGTCACAACTGCCATCTGCCTGTAGCAAAGAATTGGTGGGATCATAAGCCTGAGAAAGTGGTCGAAAATGAGCATGCAAAACTACTGTGGGACTTCTGAATACAGACTGACAAAGTTCTGGAACATAATACCCTGGATATCACGATTGTGGAGAAGAAAAAAGTGTGGATCATTGAGATTGTCATACCCTGGTGACCGCAGAATTGACGAGAAATGACTTGAAAAAATCACCAGATATTAAGACTTGAAAATTGAACTGCAGAGACTCTGACATAAACCAGTGCAGGTGGTTCCAGTGGTACTCAGCACACTGGGTGTTGTGCCTAAAGACCTAGGCAAAACAATTGGCACTGACAAAATCACCAATGGTCAGTTGCAGAAGGTCACCTTACTGGAATCTGCTCACATAATTTGCCGATACATCATGCAGTCCTAAACACTTAGGGAGTGTTCAACCAGTGATTTGTGATACAAAACCCAGCATAGTTATCTTGTTTGCTGTGTACACTGTCGGTTTTTGTGTCAAATCATCATCATCATCAGTTTGACTGTTAAAAAATTTCCTTAGGAAGAGTAGACTGATCTTGTTGGGCTTCCAGGTCTTTGATATATTTGTGATGGTGGCAAATATCTGTAACTCGCATATAGGATCAGGGTGGAGGTTCATTCTTCGAACATTTCATTACCAGGCTAAGTAATATCTTCAGTGGATTTAGGAGATTTCAGTATCAGTATTGCTCGGTTTGGAAGCCCTTATAAAAAGAGGAACACAGACACTGATGTTCTCTAAACTCCACAAGGTTGGAGAATGAATCTTTTATACATTGTTTAAATGTACTAAGTACACATTTATATGCCATCATTAACAGCGCTTCCTTGCAAAAGTAAGATATACTAATATCATGTTGCAATGCTTGATATTACAATTGCTAATTAATAAGATATTTATAACCTTTCTCCTATGCAACCTATATCTGCATTACCAATATATTTTCTTCTGCTTTTCAGTCCTTCTTCTCATCTCACCCCAGTTTAAATCTTATATCAATCTATCAACTTTACGCCTTTAGATTAAAGATTTTGCCTTTAATTGAATATTTTAGATAGAAAAGCTGCGAGTATATTACTGGGTTTTTTGTCACTGGGGACAAACAGTGTTCTTTTTTTTATAAATGTTATAAAATGTTTGATGGTCACTGTAAAGTGGGCCTAACTCCTCCTCATATTTTTTTTTAAGAATCTTAGAAATCCTTGAAGTTTCTCCATTTCTTTTATCATCTATGCATGTATGTGTTCTCTGTCTCTCTCTGTCTCTCTCTGTCTCTCTGTCTCTGTCTCTGTCTCTCTCTCTCTTTCTCTCTCTCTGTCTCACACACACACACACACACTCCTGTTTTTAAATTATCTGACCTACATTCCAAAGAAACTTGTTTATAGTTAGGAAATTATGTTGGCTACACTTGCAGTTTGTGGTTTATTTTTTCAAGGCTGACTATTAGATACACAAGTTATTTTATTTTGTTTATTTTATTCTATTGTGATAATACACAGGTGGCCTTTCATTTGTTCTTCTGAGTTATTAAATGACCATTGGAATGTTCAGCCTAATGGCACCACTGTTGTGTGATTGGGTAATTATTTACTAACCAGAAAGAGAAATTGGAGAGTAGAAGAAAAGACATGGAGTGTGGAGCTTTTTTAAAGATAAAAGAAGAAAAATTAAACCTATCCTAAGGGGACTTTTTTTCCTTTCATCAAACTCAAAGCAAAACTTTGCTCTCTTTCTTTTTTGTTCATTCTGCTTTGACTTTGCTTTCCATCTTTGCAAGAGTACAGCTAAAGTAGAGCAAATAACTGGCATTAGATAAATACATGCTTACCAACAAGAATTGTCTTTAATAGGCTACACCAACATATTAAAAGACTCTGTGCTTAAGATATAATCAGACATATCTATACCTATGTACAGAAAAATAAAATTTAGGAGCACCACTTTCATATGCCTGTTAAATATCTTTTTGATTTTTTAGCAACATTTTCTTCCATTACTCATCTGTACAGGTAGTCCTTGACTAACAACAGTTCATTTAGTGACTTTTCAAAGATATAATGGCACTGGAAAGAGTGACTTGTGACCGTTTTTTGCACTAACAACCATTGCAGAATACCCATGGTCACATGATCAAAATTCAGATGCTTGGCAAGTGGTTCATATTTATGATGGTTGTACTGTCCTAGGGTTATGAGATCACTTTTTGTGACCTTCTAACAAGCAAAATCAATGGGGAATTAAGTTTCACTTAACAACTACATTGCTAACTTAACAAATGCAATGATTCATTGGCAAGAAAAATCATAAAATGGGGTAAACAAATGTTTTAACTTAGCTACACAAATTTTTGGATCAATTGTGGTCATAGCTCAAGACTACTTGTATGAAGGAAATCATATGTAAAATAAACATAAAATGGGAATACATCAGTGTTTTTGCTCTGCAAATGCTAATAATAAATACATTTGGTTATGACTTATCCAATCAACCATATTTATTACCTGTGTAAATTTGCCTTTTATTCTGATAATAATCACATTTCATCTTAATAGCATTTTTTTCTCTGTGTGCTTCATTGAAATTCACACAACTGTTTAGGTCAGCTAGCAGAAATATTTCTGGATCAAAAAGAATGTCATTCCCCATAATCTGATTCATTATTTCCCTTTTCATTTTCTCCAAAGAAACACTATGGTATATTGCCACAACATGGTGAAAAACATTTCAATTTTCTTTACTACAATTCCAACATCTGTCACTTGCTTTCATGCCAAATATCAGTATTTTTATGATCAATGCCCAATGTGTCTGTAAACAATGCTTCACAACCTGAAACACATGGTGAGATTTTAAAGTATTGACAATTTACTTTTTTATCTCACTTACATATTTACAGAAAATACCTTACCATAAATGAGGGTTTATAAAATGGCAAATAAATGAATAAATAAAATGTGTATACCGAGATGGTTTACTCTTCAACAGAGTAAACCATCTGGTTTACTTTGGTACTGTATATATACGTCTTGGTGTCTCAAGCCTTTCTGAAAGACTTCCAGACTTTTCTTCATCTGTCACTAATTCTTGCTAAATTCATATCAAATTTAGTAGTTTTAAGGCTAGGTAGGTATAAAAGAATAAACTAGTCAGTCAACTTACATAAATTGTTAAGGCCCTGTCACACTGGCCGACGGATGCAAAACGTTTGTAAAAAGGACACAGAGGACGAGAAAAATGTTCCATCCATTGTTGTCTGCTTTCAAAAGGGGCAAAAATTTGCATAACCAGAGCAGACAACACAGAAAGGAAAGGACGGAGGGAGGACGCAGGGTGGATGGAAAGCGGATGCTCCACGGAAGCCTAGTGGATGGAAACGGATGGGAGTGGATGGCACATCTGCAAGGCTTCCAGGGGACTGCAGCAAAGTGGACGTGGAACGGATAAAACAGATGCAGAGCGGACGCCGAGTGGATGAACTGGATGCACAGTGGAAGCCTAGCGGATGAAGCGGATACACAGCGGAAGCCTAGCGGATGCCTAGCGGATGCCTAGCAGATGCCTAGCGGATGCCTAGTGTTCACTGCACATGCAGGGAGGATGCATTGCATCAGCCCCACGGATATAAAAGGAAGCAGCTCCCAAGCAGGTCAACATTCAGAGGAAAGACCTGCTTCCAGACACATCGACTGCCTGCCAGCCTTGCTGCCTGCCTGCCCGCCTGCCTGCCTCTCCCTGGCAAGACAGGGCCACCCTCCCATCCCCTGACCCTCACTCTGCTTCTGCTGGGGCTTCTGCAGCACGGGCTCACTCTTCTGGGGGTGGGGCTTCTACTGATTCTGCTTCTGGAGGAGCTGATGATGCTGCTTATGGCGGTGGTGCTTCTGCTGGTGCTTACTCTGCTGAAGCTGCTTCTGGCGGTGGTGCTTCTGTTGGTGCTTACTCTGCTGATGCTGCTTCTGGCGGTGGTGCTTCTACTGGTGCTTACTCTGCTGGCACTGCTCCTCGTCCTGCTGGTGCTCCTGGTCCTGTTGGTGCTGCTGGTGCTGCTGGTCCTGCTGGTGCTCCTGGTCCTGCTGGTGCTCCTGGTCCTGCTGGTCCTGCTTGTGCTCCTGGTGCTGCTGGTGCTGCTGGTGCTGCTGGCGCTCCTGGTGCTTACTCTGCTGCTAATGATACTGGTCCGGCTGGTGCTGCTGGTGCTGCTGGTGCTTCTGGTGCTGCTGGTGGTCCTGCTAGTGCTGCTGGTGGTGGTGGTGTGGAGGAGCAGCCCCTACAACCTGGAAGCCTCTCTGATGAGGGTCCATGTGGTCCTGCCAAAGGGAGGAAGAGGCAGATGCAAGAATGGGAGAGGAGGCAAGACAACATCGAGGAGGAACATGAGGATGAGGTGCTGGAGTGGCTGAGAGAGAATGAGTATCTATGGCGGAAGGGACACAGGCTCTATAGGGATACCAAAAGGAAGCAGGCTGTTTGGATAGAGAAGGCAGAGAGCCTGGGCTACACTTCAGAGGTGCTCCTCAGTTGGTGGAACCACATGCACACCTGGTACGGGAAGCTGCACCTCAAGAAATCTGGCCAGGCCAATGTCAAGCTGACGGATAGAGAGACCTATGTGATGGCCAAGTGCAGCTTCTTGGAGGGTGAGATCTGCGACCGAGGAGCAGCCCCTCTCACAACCCTCTCTATCAGGCAGCCTGCTGAGAGCCATTCCTCTTCTGGCCGAGAGTCAGCTCCTGTCTCCAGGCAGGTGTCTGTGGAGTGTGCCACGACGGAGAACCCACAGACAGCTGTTCTAACCGTGGCGGAGTGCATGGAGGACACCCTGGCGCAGTGGGAGAAAGGAGACGGCACTTCCACCATAGTCCAACCCGCATCCACCCCCAGCTCCACCTCCACAGAAAGGCAGAGAGCCAGACAGGAGGGGCAGAGCCACACTGTCCTGCTGGAGATAAGAGGCACCATCAGGAGCAGCATACATATCCTCTCTTAGCTGGTATACACCGACTCCTCATCCTCCAACTGCAAGCCCTTCCTCACCTATGTGAACCAGACCCTCATGGACATGGCGGAACCCCAGTACCAGGTGGTGAAGGACAGGATCACCGATCTGCTTCACAACCCTCCAGATCCAGATGAACCTGCTCCCACCCAGTCCAGGTCTGCTCCTTCACCCCAGGTGATGTCCCTCCCATTCCATGGCTTTCCACAGGCCCTCACCTACCAGGGCTATGGCTCCCAGGAGGTCCAGTAGCACAGGCAGAAGCCCTTCCCAGTCCAGGCACAGGTTCATCGGACGACACTGTTGCCACCGGTTCCACTGAGGCCACCGATGCCACCCACGCCACTGCTACCACTGACACCACCGATGCCACCCACGCCACCGATGCCACTCATGCCAGTCCTCACACAGCTGCAGACCAGACAGCCCCACTACACTGCTCCTTCCTCCACCCCACAGCCAAGCCCGGCCTCAGTACATCTGTCGTCAGTTCTGGCATGGAGGAAGGAGCTCTCAACATCATGGGGCTGAGCGAGCTGTCTGAGAGCTTCCTCAAGACACCGTCCCCTGTTGTCCTCTCGGGGCCAGGCACCCCAGTGGTGCTTCAGATCATCACTCCAGCAGCAGCCACCTCCACACCACCTTCACCCCTGAGACTGGGCACACCTCTGAGTGAAAGAGAAGAGTGCCAGAGACTGGGTGGCTACCTGTAGACTTTATTTGGACACTTGACTTGGGTCATTTTTCTTTTACAGCTTGATAATAATAAAGATTATCTTTGCTTCACACAGTTGCTTCATTTATTTTTTTTCAATAAAGTCTTGGTGGAAACTTTTAGAAATGGTTTAAGCCTTTGCATGCTTGTGGGATGGGATAAGATAGCAATAGGATGGGCAGGGATACCTGTGGGATAGGTTAAGATAGCTGTGGGATGGGCAGGGATACCTTTGGGATGGGTTAAGATAGCTGTGGGATGGGCAGAGATACCTTTGGAATGGGTTACGATAGCTGTGGGATACCTTTGGAATGGGTTAAGATAGCTGTGGGATGGGCAGGGATACCTTTGGTTGGGTAATAGCTGTGGGATGGGCAGGGATACCTTTGGGATGGGTTAAGATAGCTGTGGGATTGATAAATCTCCAGTGCAAGCATAGTGGGACTGTATGGTCCACCCTCCCAGGTGCCACACCTTTGGCCCTTTATTATCAATAACAATGTAATCATTGACCCACACATTTCAACATAAACACAACTCTTTATTTAATGCCCTGTTCATTGTAGGCCCACCCAACATACATGGCCCAATCTCATCAGTGTGATGAGACAGGCTGAAGGAAGCATCCATTAAGCATCTACCATCCTGTCTAGCCACTCCACTGCTCTGGTGGAGAGTTGCACCAGTGTTTCAGGAGGTTGCGCTGCTTCTTCCCTTCACATGAGGCTCTGTTGGGGCCTTGCACATCCTCAGTGTCTATCAGGTTTCGCCCTTGCCTCCATTCCCCAGGCTCCATGTCTCCATTGCCTTGTTGGAGGTCCACGAGCCTGTTCTGCAAGACTGGGCAGCGGGTGCGCATGAGATTGTGCAGGATGCAGCAAGCTTCCATGATCCTCCTCATGGTCTCTGGGTGATGCTGCATGGTGGTGAGAAGTACCTGGAACCTGTTGGCCAGGATGCCAAAGGCGTTCTCCACCACCCGCCTTGCCCTGGACAGCCTGTAGTTGAAGATCCTCTCTTCACGGATGAGGCATCTGCAGATGTAGGGCTTCATGAGGTAGGTTCTGAGGGAGAAGGCATCATCCCCCACGATGAAGTAGGGCACATCTTGTGTGTCGTTGGGCAGGGGGTCTGGATCTGGGAAGCCCATGATGAGGTTGCGTTCCAGCCCTTCCTTGAGGTGACTGGCGTTGTATACCTGGCCATCTGAAGATGAGCCGTTGCCTGAAGCATCGATAAACATGAACTTGTAGTCAGCATCGACCATGGCGAAGAGGATGATGCTGAAGAAGCCCTTGTAGTTGAAATAAGTGGACCCCGACTTGGCTGGTGCTTTGCAGGCCACGTGCTTGCCATCTATGGCTCCAACGGTGTGGGGGAAGTTCCACTTCTGATACCACTGCTCTGCAACTTTCTTCTAGCCTTCTTCAGTGGAGGGGCACTGGAGGAGCTCCTCCAGGTATTCTTCGATGATGGCCGCACCATTTCTCTGACCACAATGCTGATGGTGTTGTGTGGCACCTTCCAACCGTACTACATGCTCCTGTAGGTGGTCCCTACAGGAGGATGGTGGTGCAGAGTGAGTGCCACCTTGAGGCCAGGGTCCAGGCTCTGCCGGAAGTTGGTGCTCTGCTGGGTCAACCTGGGTGTCAGCCGCTCCACAACTTCGTCAAACATGGCTGGAGGCATCCTCATGAAGTTCTGGAATGCATGAGTGTCTTCGTTCCTGAGCTCCACCATCAGCTTGTTGTAGAGGTCCGTATTCTGCTCTTCTCCTGATCCATCTTTGGACCCAGATGCTTCTTGGCCACCTCCTTTTCTTCCCGTAGAACAGTTGAAAGAGCTTGTAGATGGCTTCGCACTGTTGCAGAACGATGGTGGCTACCAAAAGGACTGTGTTATGATCCATGGTGGACATGACTGGATGCTGTGGAAGAGCAAGAGCCAGATGAAGGTTGAAGAGGTCTTTACAGCAGGGCTGCTGGTCTGAAAGTGAGATCCAGGTGAGTTGCTCCCCCTTTTTATAGGCAATATAGGTTTTCCCCTATATGTCCTTTTGCATCCTCTAAGCATCCTCTAGACATCCTTAATATCCAAGATAGGTCCCCTCTGCGAACGTTTTTTCCATTTAAAATGCTATGTTTGCGAGCTGCATCCGCTTTTATCCTTTCTCCATCCGTGCTACTAACGATGCGCGTCCGTTCCATGTCCGTTTCGCTTCCTCCCTGTTTCTGCTTTCTGCTGCAGCTGATTTGAGTTGCACGGATGTGCAGTGGATGCCTAGCGGATATAGCGGACGCATAACAGATGACAACGGATGTAGAACGGATGTTCCCCGTATGCGTGGCGGATGCAGAATGGACGTGTTGGATACATTTTCCGCTCAAAAAGTTTCGAGTAGCTCAAAACTTTTTGAGCAGATGGAACCTCAGTCGACGGATGCTGGACGGATAGAGAGGAAGAAAAACGGACGCAGTGAGTACAGAACGGATGGATTGCGTTTACCAATGGATGGCAAGTGTTTCTCTGCATTTTACATCCTCTTTCCATCCTTTAGTGCAGTGTGACATGGGCTTTACATTTTATGACATAGGTAGGAAAGAATAGACTAGTGCAGTCATATTACATTAATTTTTACATTTTATGTCATTACTCATTACATTTTTTTCTTTGATTAATCAACCAATGTGGTTCCGTTATATTTATATTTTAATCTCTAAATATATTATAAAGGCAATTTAGGTGATGAAGAAGTTATTGTTTACTGGTACGCTGTCACCACCTACTTTTCATCCCCTCACATGGCTATAGGAGAAAGACAAGGACTTTTCCATTAATTGAAAAGAAACAAGGGTATGTTTCCTGAAGCATTTTACTATTTTACTACTCTAATCACAAGCTGACATCAAAAATGCCCTTTTAAAATAGTACTCAATGTTTATTAAAGACACAAAACAGAAAAACAACAAAGCTGTCAAACCTCTTTTCAGTCATAGCAATAAATCTTGACAGTACAGATTCTATACTCAGGAACCTGCTTATTGCAGAATCTCAGACAACCCAGCTATTTATGTTACTTTACTGAGACAAAAAAAAGGAAAGAAAAGGAAACTAGTGGCACACAGAAAGTCTGCTAACTCCATTACACAGAACTTGGAACCTTTATGTCTGTCTGCTCCGGGATTTACATTCTAGTCTTTTCTTCCATCCTTTTTGAATCAACAGAAATGTGGCTGTTTTTCATGATCTGGATATTGGAGGCAGTGGTGGGTTTCCAAACTGTTTCCTACCTATGCGCAGTTCTATGTGCAGTTCTATGCATGCATGCTTCATGAGTGCAAGCAGAGGGCTCAAAGACCAGCCTTGTCAAGGCTGCTAAGCTGAGCTGTTTTTTAGCTCAGCTATGGCTCTGCCTCATGAATAAGCTGAGTGAACACAGAAGAGAATATAGCAGAAGCAACAGTGGGGGTGGATGGGTGGGGCCAATCAGAGGTGGTATTTGCTGGTTTTCCGAACTAGGCAACATTTCTGCTGCCAGCTGAATACCACCTCTCATTGGAGGAATGTGTTTATGTTTAAATGATAATGTTTAGGAATCACTGATTCACTGTCTTTCCAGCTTCATTTCATATAAACTGGTCCCCCATAAAGCAGGGAATAAGATCTGGAAAATTAACTTTGCAACAGATTTTGAGCACACAAAAATTAAGTAATATCTGTAAAGCATTCTGTTTTTTTTTTTTTTATAAATCATTTTTTATTTATAAATCATTCAAAGAATAAAAAATGTTGCCTAGCATTATTTCTGTACATTTGTCTGTTGATTTATTTTTTTTAATTTTTTTTATTTTTTTCTCTTTTTTATTTTTTTCATTTATTTATTTATTTATTTATTTATTTATTTATTTAAGAATTTTTATTGGTTTTTAAAACAAACATAAATAAACAAAACATAAAAACATCAAGCCATCTTCCATATATGTACATACAGTGTGCCAGTTGGTTTACAAATGTTTTTCTGCTTTCATTTGGTAGTCTTCAATTACAATTATATTATGTGTAATCTTGTATTTTCAATCCAATATTAAATGCATTAATATCATTATTAATCAGTCATTTGACTATACTTATTATTCATTCATCTTTTAAGAAATAATCAAATTTTAATCAATTTATTTTGTAACAATTCATATTATCATCCCAAATCTATCCTAAAATCATTTTGTAGATATAATAAGGAAAAAAAATACATCTTTATATATTTAGTATTCTCTAAAAGTTTACATATTTCGTTACTATATTTTATTATCTAACCATTGATAGAGTGAATAGATCCCAAATTTTATAAAATTGTTTATCTTCTTGCTCTCTAATTTCAAATATCATTTCAGCACATTCCAATGTTTTCTTAATGATTTCTTCCTGTGATGGTATTTTCTCATTTTTCCAGTTTTTAGCAAATACAATCCTAGCCGCTGTTAATACATTTACAGTCAGGTATTTCAATTCTTTACTATATATTTCAGATAAAATTCCCCCCAAAAATATCTCTGGTTTCAAATCTATGTTTTTTTGTCATTTTTTTCAACCACGTGTGGATTTTAGTCCAGTATTTTTTTTTCATCCGCACAAGTCCACCACATATGGTAATATGAGCCAGCTGTCTGATGACATTTCCAACATTTTTTGGATTTATTCTTGAACATTCTTGCTATTCTTGTTGGGGGAAAATGCCACCTGTAAAACATCTTATACAAATTTTCTTTATATGCTGTTGACATTGTCATCTTATAATTTTGAGACCACAATTTTTGCTATTTCTTTAGGTCAATCCCATATCCAGAATTGTTCCCCCAAGCAATCATAGTTTCTTTAACTTGTTCTTCTTCTAGTTTAATTTATAATAAATATCCATACAATTTTTTAATCACCTTTTCATCAGTACCTGTCAAAATCATATCTAAATCAGTCGGTTTATCATGAAAACCTTCTGTTTTGGAATCTTTATCATACCTTGAATGTATTTGCGCGTAGGAAAACCAATTCATCTTTATACCTTGTTCCTCTAGTTTTTGTATAGATTTAAGTTCACCCTTTTCATTCAATATTTCACCATATCTAACTGTTTTTTCCTTTTTGTATATTATTGGATAAGAAAATGCTTCAATAGTCAATAACCAGACTGGAATTTTCAAATAACATTGTCTTTTAATCTTCTCCCAGTTTAACCACAGAGACTCCCATATTAATGTCTTGTAAAATACCCCTGTAAAATACCATAAAAAAGCATGCCACCCCAAGAACAAATCATGTCCTTCTAATCTCAACAATCTAATATTTCTTAACGTTGTCCGTTCCTTAACCCACATCAGATTTCTAGCTTGGTAATAAAACTCCCGGCAAGGCAAACCAAATCCACCTCTTCTTCTAGCATCTTGCAAAGGTTTTAACTTTATTCTCACTTTCTTACCTTGCCATATATATTTCAACACAATTTTATTCAAATCTTCAAAATAATCTTTTCCAAGCCTAACTGGAATTGTCTGAAACAAATATAAAATTCTGGGTAATATATTCATCTTGATTGTTGATATTCTCCCGATTAATGACAGTTGTAAATTTTCCCATTTCACCAAATCTAGTGCTATCTGCTGTTTAAGTTTGATATAATTATTCTCTTTTAATGTACTGCATTTTGCTGTCAAATATATCCCCAAGTACTTGATCTTATTCATGACCTGGATTTTCAATAAGTCTGCCAGTTCTTCCTTTTGTCTTGATACCATGTTCTTTGTCAGAATCTTTGTCTTATTTTTATTTATTTTCAAACCAGCCACCTTACCATATATCTCTATCTTTTCTATCAGTTTTGATGCTGTTTCTAGTGGATCTTCCAAGATAAAAACCAGGTCATCTGCAAATACTTGCAACTTAAATTCTTCTTTTTTACTTTTCATCCCTTTTATGTTCTTTTCATCTCTAATATTTCTATTTAGCATTTCCAAAGTTAACACAAACAACAAAGGTGACAGTGGACACCCTTGCTTTGTTCCTTTTCTTATGTCAATAGAGTCTGTCAGTTCTCTCTCTATCATTACCTTTGCCATTTCCTCATGATATATTATAGTCTGCGTTTAGTCAGGAAATAGATCTATAGTTCTTGATTTGTAATGGGTCAGTCTCCTCTTTTGGAATAAGTGTGATATAAGCTTCTGACCATGATTTAGGTATCCTCTTCTTTGACATAACTTCATTCATAACTTCTAGCAATAGAAGGTTCAATGATTCTTGTAATGTTTTGTAAAATTCTGCCGGAAGTCCATCTGGGCCTGGTGCCTTTTCCATTATTTTGCTTCTTAAGTGCTTCCGTTAACTCCATCTCATTATATTACTTTCTAGCATTGTTTCAATCTCTTTAGGTCAGTATCTGGAGTAATTTGGCAGTCCTCTTGGAATTCAATTAATGAAATTTCTTTTTCTGCCTCTTCCTCTTTCCCTCTGAAAAATTCTACATAAAATGATTCAGCTTTCTCAGTTGAGTCAACTTTGTGTCTCTGTTCTTGCCATGTGACCATCAAACCTTCTGGAATCAGCCATCTATAATTCACCTCTTTCTTAAGTAGCAATTTAGTCAAAAATCGGTATTCTCTTCTCATCTCTCTCACTCTTCTGGGTACTTGTTTCAAAACCACAATCTCCTTATCTTTATATTTCAATGTTTTCTCTCTTGCCACTTGCAATATTTGCATTTTAATGGCTTTCTTTGTAAATCCAATGTGAACTTCTCTTGGTAGGCTATTTCTCATTGTGTATCTTGTGAAGACTCGATAGACCTCATCTATTCCATCCATCATCTTCTCTTCAGATATTTCTAAAGCTTCTGCCAATATTTTATCATGATCTCAGTTAGATTTTGTCCTTTTTCTTCCTCTATGTTTTGAAATCTAAGGTAGAATTCTGATATATCCATTTCCCATTGCAACATACCACTTTTATCATGTTCATCCACCATTAATCTGTTATCAATCTTCTTATCTCTTTGTTTATCTTCTTCTTCAATTTTCAGTGGTCTCTCATCATTCTTCATCATCATTTATTGGAAGTTCTCCACTTTTTCATCGGTTTTCCCTTTTCTTTGTTCAATGTTCTTTGTTCTTTGTTCAATGTTCTCAATTCTCTTTTCAATATTCTCAGATCTTGTTTGGATGTTTTGAATTTCTTTCAAAATCATCTGCAGGGTCATTTTTTCTTTTTCTTCTTCTTTCTCTTGCCTTATCATTGTCTGTATTGAACGTTGTCCTCCAGATGGTAGAGACGAGGAAGTGGAAGTTGAAGAACCAGGAGCTGTTAGTTTCCTACTCATTTCAAACAATTCAAAATCTTCAGGTTCTTCTAGATCCTAATCCAATTATGATATAACCAACTGCAATTCCAAATAAAAATAGTAGGGGGGAAAAAGCCAAATAGTAATAATGATTAAAAAAAAAAGAAAGAAAAATTTCTTCAGGTTCTTGTATACCTTAATCCAATCGGTTGAGCAGATAACCGTAAAAAATCAAAAATGAAGAAAAAGACCATAAACACACACAAAAGAGAAAAAGTTGTAAAATGCCAAAGAAGATGGAAAAGTAAGGAATAAAAAGCTAAAAAAAAAAAAAGGAAGAATTCTTCAGGTTCTTCAAAATCTTAATCCAAATTAAAAGGTCTCAAATATAAAAGGCTGCATAACAGAAGAGGAGGAGAAAAAAGGCCAAGAAGATAAAAAAAGGAAAAAATCAGTATCGGAGGTAGATGGAAAAACAAAAATACCAGCAAAGCAGAAAGAGAAAAAGAGGAAAAAAGCAAGATTAGTCCCTTAAAAAATAATTATTTTGTTATAAAATAAAAAGCAAGCATAAAAATTTGACTTATTTCAAAAAATAAACTGTTGAGGAGGGCTAGTGCAGCTTAGGAGAAATTTAAAAAAAAACACTGCACTTTGTTTAATTATCTCTTATTATAGCACTCTTCTCCATAGATTTATCATCTTTCTTTTCCTATAAACTTCAACACCAGGCTCCAACTGTTGATAGAAATCCAGAAGAGCATCTGCAATAATATTCCCCCATGCTCTTCCCTCTATCTTATCAAATAGCAATGTCCTTGAGGAAAAAAAAGAGTCTCAGTTCTTTCTTTCTCAGCTTTGTCTGGTCACAAGAGAAATAGAATATTTCCAAGCCTCTAGTTGGTAGTGTTACAAAGTTTCTTTGCTTTCACTTTCCCTCCTTTCCCAACAAAATATAATAAGCAAAAAATATTTTAAAAGATATTTAAAAAGAGAAATAGCTAAACAGAAATAGCTAAAGGGAGTCTCCAGCTTGAAATGTTAGAAAATCAATAAGGAGAGAGAAAATTAATGGGGAAAAAAACCAGCCCAGTTTCAAAATATAAGATCATGTATAGAAAATCCAGCAATGAGAAAAAAACATTACTTTGACATTCCTGTTTAAAATCGCCGCTTAATCACTTATGTCAAAACTTTTACAGATACTTTCTTTTCTTTAGGATGTCCTTTCAGATCTTAAAATAAAGAAAAAGTTCTCACCAAACCGGCACACTCTCTCTTTCTGTTCTCTTCCGTTTTGAAGCTGTCTCAACTTCATCAGCTTTAATGGTTGCCTCTCTGCTGCTGGCAAGAAGAGCTTCTCCTGGATCTACCAGAGACTTTGCGGTATCCCTAGGATCGACAGGATGCTCTCTTCACTTTCACCATCTCTTCGGGACAGTTTAGATCCAATTGGATTGTCCAAGAGAAAAGATATCGGCAGTGATCTCAAACCTCCAAGATCACTTGCCGTATCATTGTGATGCCAGCTCCACACACCCCCCCCCAATTTATTAAATTTTTTATAGACACCCAATCCAGTGGATTGTCTTCTATTTGTCTTCAAGGCATGGGGGAATTACGAGTCAAAAGGATTTAATCAAATGGACTTTCTGGATTGCTGATTCAAGATTGTCACAGGCACTATGTATATCATCTCAAGGGATGTAAAAATTCTGCTATATTAACAAATATGAGTGTTCCCAAAGATTTTGTAACCCACAGCATTTTTAATCCAAGGAAGAAATAATCACACCTATTATTATTTATCATTGTAAATCAGGTTGTCAAACTGTTGACCCACATGCGTCATGCACTGGCCATGCCCACCCCAACTCCATGAAGAGAAAAAACATCATTATACATCATATGATAGTAATGTGACACTACAAGTTTGACGCCTGTGGTGTAAATGCATCAGTATAGAATGACTTACCAGATATTGGGAAATGGCCAGCTAGCCAGGGAGTAAGGATCAAATGGTGAAGTAGCCTTGAGTTTGCACAGCTCACAAGAGATCCAGGACAAATCTTCCCTTCCCAAACAATCTCCATAGAACCTTAATTATATGTTCCTAAGGAAAGACAAGTAGTCTGGGGAGATTTCTGTATTATAAGCAGTTAAAGTAGTTAGCTTGAACTCTATATGTATGGATCTATATCTTGATCATACCTTTAGAAATACAACATTATTGTTTACCTTGCTTCTTTTCCTTTTAATGAATTGTTAAATATATTATGAAAATTATTCTGCAAATGGATGATTCTAACAATGTTTGCATATCTTTTGTATTTTTGACTGGGAACATATGAAACTTTTCTCAGAGACAAGAAAAATTATCCAGTTTGGGATTTTGATCCAAATCAGGGAGAATGTAACTTTGTTGTTCTTCACAGACATAGAATAACATTCTGGCTCACTCCCAGACCATCAATTCACAAGTCAAACAGAAAGCATCAGTTCCTACATTTTACACATGAATAGAACCTGTCCAGAGTCAAATGAGTAATCTCATGATCTTTCTTTTTTCAGGAGAAATTCTGCCATCCAGAATTTACCAACCTCACTATAATGTCATCTCTATTCCTTTCGGTATAAATAGCTTTCCATCAATATGCATTGGAAATTGCAACTTTTTTATGATTGCTTTCTTCTCTTTCCTCCCTATTTTTTTCTTTTTCTTTTTTTCTATATGTTCAAAACTTTATTTTCTATTTCTATTTTCTTCGAGTTCAGTATGTATTTGTTTTTACTATTTATTCAAAACTTTGGTTAGTTTTTAAAACTTTCATAAGCCTACAAAGCATCATGCCGATGTCTTTATTTTCCAAATAGTTCTATTGCTTTAAAATTTTGTAAAGTAATGTGTGACAATGAAAAATGTCTATGAAAACTAATTCCACAACAGTATGAGAGAGAAATTACTTGTGTAAAACTGAAAAGAAAATTATTTCATCTATATTTGTAAGTGATACTAATTATGCTCTACATATTAAATCAAGTCCACCTAGGGAAATATTTAGTTAATTAATTTAATTAATTAACAGCAAGGCAGAAGAAGGAGCCATAGTTATCAAGAGATAATTGAACCCTTGGGACATGTTTCTGCATAACAAGCACTCCTTCAAGATCAGGACCTAAAACGGTTTATAAGAAGGTTGCACAACTTTTGTTAAATCTCACACCTTCGATAGGCCACCATTTTTTCCTCCTCTTCTTTCAAAAATTGATCTAAACAAAATGCATGATATTCTGGACAGAATAAATATATAATTCAACCAATTAGATAGGGAGTGTTGTATAAAATTTGTGAATAATATAATAATAAATTATATGTACACTTATAAATTTGCTTCTCAATTATAGTATTATGAAATTGCCTTTAAATTAGTTTTACATTCATTCCATTTGTTCAGCAATAACTTCTTATAAATTTGGGCTAAATATAGGAATAAGTTTGTCAATGGTAGAATAGTTGTAATCAAAGAAGGGTATATATCTGAAATTATAGTAATGAATCAGACTAATGAAAACTCATAATAAGCTGAGGGGATGAAGAATACTTTGAAAAAAGGACTGAGCTATGTATATTTAAAATAAGAGTTGAAAATATCAGTATACCAGTTGTTTACTTAAAACAGGGAAAAAAACCTATAACATTAAAAAAATTAAAAGCAAATTTTTTTTGGTCTGGAGGCCAAATTATATGATGACTGGTTGAGGGAGTTAGCCTACTGAAGAGAAGAATTACTTCCAATACTTAAGGGACATACAGAGAAGAGGGGATTGACTTATTCTCCAAAACACCAGAGGTCAGAACAAAATGTAATGGGTGAAAGCTTGTTAAATAGAGATCTAACTTGGTAGAAAGGAGATATTTTCTGACAGTGAGAACAATTAATCAGTAGAATAGCTTGTCTCCTGGAGCTGTGAGTGCTTTGTCATTGGAAGTTTTCAAAAATAATATATTTCCATAACAAGAAATGTGATCCATTAAAAAAAACTATGATGAACAGAAGGAGATTATTTTTAAAAAAATATAATCAAGTAATACATTTGTCTTTAAATTAATATAAATTAATTTAAATAGGGTCTTGTCATGAGGGTCTAGTTATGGATCTGGTCAAACATTTATGGATTGGTTGCACAATACCAGAAAATTGTTTAAGTGCTATGTAACTTGAGAAAATTAATTACTGGTTGTATCTTGGTAAAGGAAAAAAGGAGGATTCAGGGAATACATGTCATCAAAAAACTTAGGAAGATTCAAAGTCATAAAGATTTATTAATTAATTAATTTAGAAAATTCATATAGCTATCCATCTCATAAAACATGACTCTGGAAAATACAACACATAAAAATAATAAAAAACACAAAACATTCCAACATGAATAAGACAGAAAAAAGTGAAAACATAAGATGTAAAATACCAAGAAAGCAAGAACTGTCAGTTTGCATGACACAACCATCTTGCTAGCTTCCATTATGGTTTTGAAAGCTTTCCAGCTAGGATTGGAAAATGATGTTTTCAAGCTGCAGAAGAAAAGGCATTTCATATGGGTGCCACCAAATAGAATTACTTAGTAGGTGGAATCCACAGCATACCCTTCATGTTCTAACTGATGTATGAGTAGATTTAACCAGGGAGACATAATTCCTCAAAATTACCCATACCTTGTAGTTTTAAGGGTCAAAAGCAGCATCTTCCATTGTACCTGAAAATAAATTGAGATACAATGATGCTCATGAACAAGGATGTAACATGCATACACAAAATTGTCCATACATTTACATTATGAACTCATTGAAGTTTCTAAATGCTCTTCAAGGGTAGCCCCATGTAGAGCACATTAAAGGTAACATTTTAAAGGCAATCAGAGCATAAATAACTTGAGTAGAGCCTCATGGTACAGAAAAGAACACAATAGCATACAATAGTAAATTGTTCAAACACATTCCTAATCATAGTTGCTACCTACTCTTCAACCAGGAGTCATGAGTTTACAAGGAACCCTATATTTTCTAGGGCAGTGCCCACCCATTCAGCACCAAAGATAGTAAAAATTCATATCCAGTTAGTCTCTCAGTCTTGTCAGAGTTTTGCTAAAGTCTCCCATATCCCATCCAAACATGTAAGTTTCCAAGCACTGGGCTGAGCATCAACAATAGTATTTAGTTCATCAAGGAAAGATAGATATATCTGGCTATCATCAGCACACTGAAGATATTTCATCCCATGACAACAGATGACCTTCATGGAGCTATTAAATAGAAGTGGAAATAGTACTAAGCCTTGTGAAACCCCAGACCTCTCACACCTCATCTACTGGCACCAGACAAGCACAATATTGTACTGCCCACTCCTAATCTATGGAGTCAACTCAGAAGGATATCACACCTGATGATATTGAAAGGAGGTCAATAAGAAACAAGAAAGATGCACCACTCCTATCCTCCAACCAATTCTTCTCTGTTCCATGACCAGGTCCAAATCCTGTCTGAAAATGATCCAGATAATGTATTTTATCCAGGGCCCACTGAAGCTGATGCCCAACCAACTTTTTACAATCTTTTATTTAAAAATGGGGGAGGGGGAGAGAGACCAAATGAAAATTGTTGAACATGATGAAAGCCAGTGAGGGCCTCTTGAGATGGAGACAAATTTCTGTGGAAACAATGGAATACTGAAGATGTCTCTGCCTTCAGTAGAGCTAATGAACAGTGTAGAAAAAATAGCTGACAAATGGATCAGGGCCTTAAAACTTATCTCTGAATCAGTGTTGGGATTCAAATTTTTTACTATCAGTTCTGTGGACATGGCTTGGTGGGTATGGCAGGGGAAGGATACTGTAAAATCTCCATTCCCACCCCACTCCAGGAGAAGGATACTGCAAAGTCCTATTCCCTCCCGACTCCACTACCTGCTTTCTAGCTCTATTCTCCTGTGCAGGACAACAAAAGAAGACCCAGCCAATCACACTGGGACTCAGGAGGCAGAGGGGAGTGGGGCCAGTCAGAGGTGGTATTTGCCAGTTCTCTGAACTACTCAAAATTTCCACCACCACTTTTCCAGAACTGGTTAGAACCTACTGAATACTACCTCTACTCTGAATTAAAGGGAGGACCTGATATAGGACACAGGTAATCCAGAATCCAAACACAAGAAATCCAAAATTTATGCATCATGAGACTGTAAACCAGCAGTCTCTATCAGGTTTTGGGGCTCTGGGCACAAGGAAAAGTCAGTTTTGCCAAATGTACAATTTGAAGGCTTCAATTTGGAGACTTCAAATGGAATTCAAACACTTCCTCTCTTAATGGCTTCTGAAAATTACATACTGAAGTAAAGCCCCTGTCACACAGCACCAACGGATGGAAAGAGGATGTAAAATGGAGAGAAACACTTGCCATCCATTGGTTAACGCAATACTTCCGTTCTGTACTCACTGCCTCCGTTTTTCATCCTCTCTATCCGTCCAGCATCCGTCTATTGACATTTCATCCAATCAAAAAGTTTTGAGCTGCACAAAACTTCTTGAGTGGAAAATGTATCCAACGTGTCTGTTCTGCATCTGCTACGCATACAGGGAACATCCGTTCTACATCCGTTGTCATCTGTTACGCATCCGCTATATCAGCTAGGCATCCACTGCGCATCCACGCAACTCACATCCTCTCCAGCGGAAAACGGACACAGGGAGGAAGTGAAACAGACGCAGAACGGACACGCAGAGTTAGTAGCACGGATTGAGAAAGGATGAAAGTGGATGCAGCTCGCATACAAAGCATTAAAATGGAAAAAATGTTCACAGAGGGGATGTATCTTGGATATTTAGGATGTCTGCAGGATGCCTAGAAGATGCAAAAGGACACCGAGCGGAAAACCTATATTTCCTAGAAAAAGGGGGAGGAACTCACCTGGATCTCACTTTCAGTCCAGCAGCCCTGCTGTGCAGACCTCTTCAGCCTTGCTCTTGCTCTAGCTCTTCCACAGCATCCAGTAATCTCCACTATGGATCATCACACAGTCCTTTTGGTATCCACCATCGTTCTACAACAGTGCAAAGCCATCTACAGGCTCTTTCACCTGTTCTACATGAAGAAAAGGAGGCGGCCAAGAAGTGTCTGGGTCCAAAGATGGATCGCCAGAAGAGCAGAGTACGGACTGTAAAACAAGCTGATGGTGGAGCTGAGGAATGAAGACCCTCGTGCATTCCAGAACTTCATGAGGATGCCACCAGCCATGTTTGACGAAGTTGTGGAGCGGCTGAGACCCAGGTTGACCAAACAGAGCACCAACTTCCGGCCCAGCCTGGACCCTGGGCTCAAGATGGCACTGACTCTGCGCCACCTGGATTCCGGAACCACATACAGGAGCATGCAGTATGGCTGGAGGGTGCCACACAACACCATCAGCATTGTGGTCAGAGAAGTGGTGTGGCCATCATCGAATAATACCTGGAGGAGCTCCTCCAGTGCCCCTCCACTGAAGAAGGCTGTAAGAAAGTTGTAGAGCAGTGGTATCAGAAGTGGAACTTCCCCCACACCGTTGGAGCCATAGATGGGAAGCATGTGGCCTGCAAAGCTCCAGCCAACTCAGGTACACTTATCACAATTACAAGGGCTTCTTCAGCATCATCCTCTTCGCCATGATCAATGCAGACTACAAGTTCATGTACATCGATGCTTCAGGCAATGGCTCATCTTCAGATGCCCAGGTATACAACTCCAGTCATCTCAAGGGTGGGCTGGAACGCAACCTTATTGTGGGCTTCCCAGATTCAGACCCCCTGCCCAACGACACGCAAGATGTGCCCTACTTCATCGTGAGGGATGACGCCTTCTCCCTCACAACCTACCTCATGAAGCCCTACACCTCCAGATGCCTCACCCATGAAGAGAGGATCTTCAACTACAGGCTGTCCAGGGCAAGGCGGGTGGTGGAGAACGCCTTTGGCATCCTGGCCAACAGGTTCCAGGTACTTCTCACCACCATGCAGCATTGCCCACAGACCATGAGGAGGATCGTGGAAGCTTGCTGTATCCTGCACAATCTCATGCGCACCCACTACCCAGTCTTGCACAACAGGCTTGTGGACCTCCAACAAGGCAATGGGGACATGGAGCCTGGGGAATGGAGGCAAGGGCAAAACCTGATAGACACTGAGGATTTGCAAGGCCCCAACAGAACCTCACGTGAAGGGAAGAAGCAGCGCAACCTCCTGAAACACTGGTGCAACTCCCCAGCTGGAGTAGTGGAGTGGCTAGATAGGATGGTAGATGCTTAATGGATGCATCCTTCAGCCTGTCTTATCACACTGATGAGATTAGGCCATGTATGTTGAGTGCCCCTACAATGAACAGGTCATTTAATAACGAGTTGTGTTTATGTTGAAATGTGTTGATGAATGATTACATTGTTCTTGATAATAAAGGGCCAAAGGTGTGGCACCTGGGAGGGTGGACCATACAGTCCCACTATGCTTGCACTGGAGGTTTATCTATCCCACAGCTATTACCAATCCCAAAGGTATCCCTGCCCATCCTATAGCTATAACCCATCCCAAAGGTATCCCTACCCATCCCACTGCTATTACCCATCCCAAAGGTATCCCTGCCCATCCCACAGCTATTACCCATCCCACAGGTATCCCTGCCCATCCCACAGGTATCCCTGCGCATCCCACGGCTATTACCTATCCCACAGGTATTCCTGCCCATCCCACTGCTATCCTTACCCATCCCACAAGAATGCAAAGGCTTAAACCATTTCTAAAAGTTTCCACCAAGACTTTATTTACAAAAATAAATGAAACAAGTGTGTGAAGCAAAGATAATCTTTATTGATAAAAATCTGTAAAAGCAAAATGACCCAAGTCAAGTGTCCAAAGCAAAGATTAAGTCAACAGTTAGCCACCCAGTCTCTGGAACTCTTCTCAATCACTCTGAGGCGTGCCCATAGTCTCAGGGGTGAAGGGTCCTAGTGCTGTGGAGGTGGCTGCTGCTGGAGTGCTGGTCTGAGGCGCCATTGGGGTGCCTGGCCCTGAGAGGACAACAGGGGATGGTGTGTGGAGGAAGCTCTCAGAGAGTTGGCTCAGTCCTGTGATGTTGAGAGCCCCTTTCTCCAGGACATGGGGTGTCAGCCCCAATACCGATGACAGATGTTCTGAGGCCGGGCTTGGCTGTGTGGTGGAGGAAGGAGAAGTGTAGTGGAGATGTCTGGTCTGCAGCTGAGCGAGGTGAGGCGTGGGTGGCATCTGTGGCATGGGTGGCATATGTGGTGTGGGTAGCATCAGTGGCGTCAGTGGCATCGGTGGCATCGGTGGCATCACTGGCATCGGTGGCACCGGTGGCATACGATGTACCTGTGCCTGGACTGGGAAGGGCTGTCTGTGCTGCTGGAACTCCTGGTAGCTGTAGCCTTCATAGGTGAGGGCCTGTGGAAAGCCTTGGAAGGGCTGTGACACCACCTGGGTGGAGGAGCAGACCTGGATTGGGTCGGAACAGGATCAGCTGGGCCTGGAGGGTTGTTCAGAAGACCGGTGATCCTGTCATTTATCCTCTGGTACTGTGATTCGGGAATGTCCATGAGGGTCTGGTCGTCAGAGGGTCCTCCACGCGCTCTTCCACAGGGAGTGTAGCTGTCGGGGGGGGTCTCCATTGTGGGACGCTCCACAGATACCTGCATGGACACAGGAGCTGACTCTTGGCCAGAAGAGGACTGGCTCTCTGAGGGCTGCCTGAGAGAAAGGGTTGTGAGAGGGGCTGCTCCTTGGTGGCGGATCTCACCCTCCAAGAAGCTGCACTTGGCCATCACCTAGGTGTGCATGTGCTTCCACCAGCCGAGGAGCACCTCCGAAGTGTAGCCCAGGCTCTCCGCCATCTCTCTCCAAGCAGCCTGCTTCCTTTTGGTGTCTTGATAGAGCCTGTGTCCCTTCCGCCAGAGGTACTCATTCTCCCTCAGCCATTCGAGCACCTCATCCTCATGTTCCTCTTTGATGGAGTACTGCCTCCTCTCCCTATCGCGCGATTGCCTCTTCCTCCCTCTGGCAGGGCCTTCTGGGCCCTCATCAGAAGGGCTTCGAGGTTGTAGGGGCTGCTCCACCACACCACCACCACCACCACCAGCAGCAACAACAACAGTAGCAGCAAAAGCAGGACCAGCAGGATCAGCAGGATCAGCAGCACCAGCAGCACCAGCAGCACCAGGATCAGCAGCAGCAGAGTAAGCACCAGCAGCACCAGCAGGACCAGGAGCACCAGCAGGACCAGGAGCACCAGCAGCACCAGGAGCACCAGCAGGACCAGCAGGACCAGGAGCAGCACCAGCAGAGTAAGCACCAGCAGAAGCCCCAGCACCAGCAGCAGCGCCAGCAGAGTCAGCACCAGCAGAAGCCCCAGCACCAGGAGCAGCGCCAGCAGAGTAAGCACCAGCAGAAGCACCAGCACCAGGAGCAGCACCAGCAGAAGCTCCAGCACCAGAAGAGTCAGCCCGAGCAGCAGAAGCCCCAGCAGAAGCAGAGTCAGGGCCAGGGGGTGGGATGGTGACCCTGTCCTTCTTGCCAGGGCTGGCAGCAGATGGCAGAGGCTTTGTCTTCTTCCCCATGGTTGTTGGCTGGCTGGCTGGCTGGCTGGAGCTGTGTCTGGCAGCAGGTCTTTCCTCTGAATGGTGACCTGCTTGCGAGCTGCTTCCCTTTATATCTGCGGGGCTGACACAATGCATCCTCCCCGCATGCGCAGTGAACGCTTTGCATCCGCTAGGCATCCGCTAGGTTTCCACTCTGCATCCGTTCCTTCCATTGCACGTCCGCTTTGCTGTGCTCCCCTGAAAGCCCTGCGGATGTGCCATCCGCTTCCATCCGCTTCCATCCGCTAGGCTTCCATGGAGCATCCGCTTTCCATCCTGGCTACATCCTCCCCCCATCCGTTCCTTTCCGTTGTTGTCTGCTCAGCTTATGCAAATTCGAGGCACTTTTGAGAGCAGATAACAACGGATGGAACATTTTCTCGTCCACTGTGTCCTTTTTACATACGTTTTGCATCCGTCGGCCTATGTGACAGGCCCTTAAATAACAAGTTAATTGTTTTTGAATTGAATAACAAGGTTTATTACACTGGATGATTCTTTGAAAAAAAGTTTTTTTTGTTTTAATACATAAAGAAAAATAATATTCTAAATAAATAATAAAAATGAGATTAGAACATTAGTTTTCAAAAGCTTCCTCCTCCTGTCAGTTCCTTTCACCAAAGCAGCTAAGGAAAGTCCCCAGTCAAAAACCACACAGCCACCACCTCTCTTCCCCATTTCTAGACCTCATCTCTGAGGGCATTCAATTCATATGGGGGGGGGGAGTATATTTCTATCCAAAACTTTACTACCAAGTTACCCACCAGATGGCATCTCTTTATAAGATTTAACTTATTTTTTGATATTTATCAAATTTTAAATACCACCTTTCTTGCTCACAGAAATGGTGACCACACTTTCCTTTCTCAACTTTAGCTACAAAGGAAAAGACAAAATGGCTTCTAAAAAGAGAAACTCTTCAGGCACCAGCTTTCTTCTGCTGCTATTTTCTCCCAATTCCATAACAGGCTCCTAACTAGACATTCCACAGACATTCCAGAGTGGGTCTGGAGGTTTTTCGGGCCTCAGGTTAAATTTTGGGACTGCAAACCCTGCCCTGCACTGCCCTTTAGAGCAGGGCTGTCAAACTCCCAGCCCATGCATCATGTGCACCCATGCCCATAGCCAGTTTAGTAAAGGGGGGGGAGTCCTGATGTGTCACATGATACCACCATGACATGAGTTTGACACCCCTGCTTTATAGCATGTCAAAAAGAGATTATTTAGTATACTTTCTTCCCATAGTTATTAGACAGTCATGACTTTTAAAGGTGTGAATAATAAAAAAAAATGCAAAGTTCATCAGACTTTTCAATAGTGAGGCACAGCACTGTTTATTACTTTCCTTTTTATCTCAGGCTTCCAATTGTGTCCCAATAAAAGTTGAAGCGCCTTTAAGGGGACAGCTATTTCGGACACCCTCAATATTTTTTCCAAGCAAATTGCTTGCTGAATAAGACTACGGGCAATGTTCAACTTACAACGATGTTTAATGACTGTTCAAAGTTACACTATTGAAAAAAATGACCTCCGGTTGTTTTTTACACTTACAACCATTGTAACATTTCCATGGTCAAGTGATCAAAATTATGATGCTTGGCATGTATTAATGAGTGTTGCAGTTTCCAGGCTCCAGTAATCACCTTTTGCAACTTTCTAAGAAGCAAAATCAATGGGGAAGCCAGATTTACTTAACAACCACATTACTAACTTAGCAATCACAGTGAACAACTATAGTTCAGTGAACAACAAATTCAGTAAACTATAACAAGAAAAAATGTATAAAGTAGCACATGCTCACTTGCTTAGCAACATAAATTCTGGACTCAATTATGGTTAGAATTTAAGGAGTATCTGCAATGATCCTTTTAGTCTAATAGTTGTTCTCACAGTAATCAACCAAATGCATACAAACGCCTAATAATCTTGCAACTGTTGTAGTCATATTGAGAAAGAATTATGTGCATTTATAATTAAAATGTTGAGAATATTCTACAAAGCCAGATAACAAATAGTACACCACATTTTCTACATTTGCTGAGTTATTGGTCTTTGCTAGGTGTAATTCCTGCCTATCACTGGTGGTATTCTATCAGTTCAGTCCAGTTCTCCTGAGCCGGTAGCGCTAATGAGCAGCAGAGACTGCACCAGTTCTCTCTGCTGCTTTGCTACTGGGCCCAGCTGCCCATCTGGGTTACCATACTCACCTTTATTCCCTGCTTTTGAAGAGCAGCTGCTTTGCACAGCACTGCAGAATGCTGCTCAGCAGCTGCTGAAGCAACCAGGAGAGTGCAGGCTTGCAGAAGTTGAATTCTAATGCCTCTGCACCTGCGCAAAGTGTGTGTTTGGCATGCACAAAACACACACACACCACAAGTGTGTGCATGCATGCAAAGCATGCCCACCAAGCCACGCCCACTAAAGCAGTGGTAGACAATTTTGAAGCACACACTGCTGCCCATATAATGAAAGATATGCTTAAAGGGCAGAAATCCCAGATTCAGTGCTAGTATCATGAACCAAAAGACCAGAAAGACCTTGACTTAGTACATGCAGAAAATACATGTGGAAAAACTAGATAGTATCTGTTCTGTGAGGAAGCAGTTAAACTGTGAGGCTAGAACTGGAGACAGTTAGATTTAAATCCCCAGTTAGGAAGGTTATTGAGATTTCATTGCGTTAATTAGTTTCTTCACAATCTACTTCACTGAATTGTCATAAGGATAAAATTGGAAATGTGTTTTCTCTAAAGAAAAAAGCCAGTTCTTTTTCCATCCCCTGTGTGAACTCTTTTTCCTTTAAAATAGTATTATTTAACCTCCATCTAGATCTTCTTTGTTGTTTCCATTTAATTGTCATTGGATTGTGATCTGCCCAAGTACTTGTTTCAATATTTATTTCTTGCATATTAATTAACAATTCTGTTGACATCCATATCATATCTATTCTGGACCATGATAAGTGTCTATTTGAGTAGAAGGTGTATTGTTTAGTTTTAGCATTTCTTTCTCTCCATGTATCTTTTAAGTTTATTTCATCTACCATTTAAAAAAAAGATTTAGGGAGAGTCTTTATGTTTTGCTTTATTGTTTTCTGTGCTGTATAGTCCAGATTGTTGTCTACAATTCCATGAAAATCTCCCATCATAACTATATTAGCATAGTCCAGTTCAATCATTTCATATGGAATTTTTTATAAAATTCTTCTTGTTTGTCATTCGGGGCATAGATTGCAATCAGGAGTGCTTTCATAGTATTATCCATTATTTCCACAATTAGTATTCTTCCACCGTCATCAGAATAAATCAATTTCACTGGAATGATCTCTTTAATATATAAAACCACTCATCTTTTCTTGCATTGTGTCAAGGAGGTAAATATTGTCCCTAGTTTTGGCTGTATCAACAATTGTTCATATTGCTTTTTAATATGTACTTCTTGTAGGCAGATTATATCAAATTTTAATTTCTCTAATTTATGGAAAGTTTTCCTTCTTTTAACGGCTGAATTAAGTCCATTTATATTAATTGTAATCAATTTTTTCTCTTCCATGGTTATATTTTATAATTAGATTTAACAGCTCTCGTAGATCTTGGTTCACGTTGTTCTTTGGCTTCCTCCTTTCCACCTACTGCACCTTCCACTTTTTCAGTCATCATTTGGCAATCCTCTTGAAATTCAATTAGTGAAATTTCTTTTTCTGCCTCTTCAACTTTCCCTCTGAAAAATTCTGTATGAAATGATTCAGCTTTCTCAATTGAATCAATTCTATATCTCTGTTCTTGCCATGTGAAATGAAACCTTCTGGAATCAGCCATCTATAATTCACCTCTTTTTTAAGAAACAATTTGTCAAGAATCGGTATTATCTTCTCATCTCTCTCACTCTTCTGGGCACTTGTTTCAAAACCACAATCTCCTTATCTTTATATTTCAATGTTTTCTCTCTTGCCACTTGCAATATTTGCGTTTTGATGGCTTTATTTATAAATCTGATGTGAACTTCTCTTGTTAGGCTATTTCTCACTGCGTATCTTGTGAAGACTTGATAGACTTCATCTATTCCATCCATCATCTTCTCTTCAGTTATTTCCAAAGCTGCAGCCAATATTTCAATCATGATCTCAGCTAGATTTTGTCCTTTTTCTTCCTCTATATTTTGGAATCTAAGATAAAATTCTGATCTGTCCTTCTCCCCTCTCAACATATCACTTTTATCTTGTTCAACCACAGTTAATCTGCTATCAATGTCTCCAATCTTCTTATCTCTTTGTTTATCTTCTTCTTCAATTCTTAGTTGTCTCTCATCATTCTTCATCATCATTTGATGGATGTTCTCCACTTTGTCATCAGTTTTCCCTGTTCTTTGTTCAATGTTCTCTGTTCTTTGTTCGATATTCTCTGTTCTCTTTTCAATATGCTCCGATCTTGTTTGAATGTTTTGAATTCCTTGCATAATCATCTGCAGGGTCACTTTTTCTTTTTCTTCTTCTTTCTCTTGCCTTAACATTGTCTGTATTGAATGTTGTCCTCCAGATGGTGGAGAGGAGGAAGTAGAAGTTGAAGAACCAGGAGCTGTTAATTTCCTACTCATTTCAAACAATTGAAATGCTATTAATTTCCTACTCATTTCAAACAATTGAAATGCTGTTGATTTCCTACTCATTTCAAACAATTCAAAATCTTCAGGTTCTTCTAGACCTTAATCCAATTGTGAAGTAACCAATTGCAATTCCAAATAAAAATAGTAGGGAAAAAGAAGCCAAATAGTAATAATGATTAAAAAAAGAAAAAGGAGTTTCTTCAGGTTCTTGTATACCTTAATCTAATCTATTGGTGAGATAACAGTGGAAATTCAAAAATGAAGGAAAAAACCATAAACACAAACAAAAGAGAAAAAGTTGTAAAGTCCTAAAAAAGACGGAAAAGTGAGGAATAAAAAGCTTTCAAAAAGGAAAAAAATTTTCAGGCTCTTCAACACTTTAATCCAATTAAGAGGTCTCAAATATAAAAGGCTGCAAAAGAGAAAAAGAAAAAAAAAGGCCAGGAAGATAAAAAAATAAAAAAGAAAAAAGCAGTATTGAAAGTCGATGGAAAAACAAAAATACCAAAGAGGCAGAAAGAGAAATAGAAAACAAGGCTACTCCCTTAAAAAGAAAAGGAAGGGAATCATTAATATTAAAAACTTTTCTTTTAAAATAAAAAGCAAATGTAAAAATATAATTTCCAAAGGCAAGCAAAAAAAAAAAATAAAAAAGCAAAGACAAGTTCCAAAGAACGAAAAATCCAAATTGCTTTTTCAAAAAGTAAACTATTGAGGAGGGGTAGCACAGCTTAGGAAAAATCAAGAAAACACACTGCACTTTGTGTAGTTATTCAAGCCTCTTGTTATTACACTGTTCTCCACAAACCTATCACCTTTTCTTTACCAATAAACTTCAACATCAGACTCCAGCTGTTGATAGAAACCTGGAAGAGCACTTGCAATAACCTCCCATGCTCTTCCCTCTATCTTATCAAATAGCAATGTCCTTGAAAAAAAGTGTCAGTTCTTTCTTTCTCAGCTTTGTCTGGTCACAAGATACATCAATCCAGAATGTATGGGATACAATGAAAGAATATGCCAGAGGCTTGATAATAGACTATATAAGGAAAAGAAATACCATGAAAAGATTAGCCTCTAAGGCATTAGAGAAAGAGTATAAAGGACTTGAAAAAGAGAAAATGTCACAGAAAAAAGGACATTAAGTTAAAAATGGATATAACCAAACATAATATGGGACTAATAGAAAAAGAAGAATTAGCACAGAAAATTAGTGGTGCTAAACAGAACTATTTTGAAGATGCAGATAAACCAGGTAGATGGTTAGCATATAAATTGAGAAAGGAGAAAGAATCAAGGAAAATATTGCAGTTAATAGATGATCAAGGCCAAGTTTGCTATGGTAGTAAAGAGTAGAATAAAAATAAAAATAGTCTCATTCGAGACTATTATGGGAAACTATCCACACAAGAGAATATTGATGAGGAAAGTGTCAAACAGGACCTACAGAATGCTAAATTACCCCAGATACCTAAAGAGATTGAAACAATGCTAGAAAGCAATATAATGATGATGGAGTTAACAGAAGCACTCAAGAAGCAAAACAATGGAAAGGCACCAGGTCCAGATGGACTTCCGGCAGAATTTTACAAAACATTACAAGAATCGTTGAATCTTCCATTGCTAGAAGTTATGAGTGAAGTTATGTTAAATAAGAGGACACCTAAATCATGGTCAAAAGCTTATATCACACTTATTCCAAAAGAGAAGACCGTTCCATTACAAATCAAGAACTATAGACTTATTTCCTTACTAAATGCAGATTATAAAAATTTTCTTCAATAATGGCAGAACGACTTAAAAAATACTTACATAATTTTATTCATCCTGATCAAAATGGATTTTGCCAAAGAGACAAATTAAAAACAGTATGAGAGTAATCTTGGATACTTTGGAATACTTCGAGACACATCCTGAAAAACAAATGGCTTTGATATTTCTAGATGCACAGAAGGCATTTGATAATGTGAAATGGCGATTCATGTTCCTACTGCTGGAACAGATGGGCTTTACCAGAAAATTTATTCAAGCAATAGAAGCTATATATCATAAGCAAACGGCAATGTTAATGATTGAGGGAGAACTGACAGACTCTATTGATACAAGAAAAGAAACAAGACAAGGATGCCCACTGTCACCTTTGTTGTTTGTGTTAACTTTGGAAGTGCTAAATAGAAATATAAGACATGAAAAGAATATAAAAGGGATTAAAAAGGAAGAATTTAAGTTGCAAGCATTTGCAGATGATCTGGTTTTTATCTTAGAAGACCCACTAGAAACAGCATCAAAATTGATAGAAAAGATAGAGACATACAGAAATGTGGCTGGCTTGAAAATAAATAAAGATTAGACAAAGATCTTGACAAAGAATATGTTATCAAGACAAAAGGAAGAACTGACAGACCTATTGAAAATTCAGGTCACGAATAAGATCAAGTACTTGGGTATATACTTGACAGCAAGATGCAGTACACTAAAAAAGAATAATTATATCAAACTTAAACAGCAAAATGGGAAAATTTACAACTGTACATTTTAAATCCCTGTAATAGGGAGAATATCAACAATCAAGATGAATATATTACCCAGAATTTTATATTTGTTTCAAACAATTCCAATTAGGCTTGGAAAAGACTATTTTGAAGATTTAGATAAAATTGTATTGAAATATATATGGCAAGGTAAGAAAATGAGAGGAAAATTAAAACTTTTGCAAGATGCTAGAATAAGAGGAGGATTTGGTTTGCCTAATTAGGAGTTGTATTACCAAGCTACAAATTTGATGTGGGTTAAGGAATGGAGAACATTAAGAAATTTAATGTGGGTTAAGGAATGAATAACATTAAGAAATACTAGATTGTTGAAACTAGAAGGACATGATCTGTTGTTGGGGTGTCATGCTTTTTTATTTTATAAAGGAACTGAAACACAGGGTACTTTAGAAACATTGTATTATAATTATAGACATTATTTAGTCTTATATATTATATAAGACTAAAATGCAATGTGATTTGAAAATTCCAGTCTGGCAATTGACTATTGAAGCATTTTCTTATCCTATCATATACAAAAGGAACAAACAGTTAGATATGGTGAAATTTTGAATGAAAAGGATGAATTTAAATCTATACAAAAACTAGAAGAACAAGGTATAAAGATGAATTGGTTTTCATATGCGCAAATACATTCAAAGTATGATAAAGATTCTATAAACAGAAGGTTTCTATGACAAAAACTGACTGACTTTAGATAAGATTTTGACAGGTACTGATGAAAAGGTGATTAAAAAATTGTATGGATATTTATTAGAAATTAAACTAGAAGAACAAGTCAAAGAAACAATGATTGCTTGGGGGAACAATTTTGGATATGGGATTGATCTAAAGAAATGGCAAAAATTGTGGTCTCAAAATTATAAAATGACAATGTCAACAACATATAAATAAAATTTTTGTAAGATGTTTTACAGGTGCCATTTTCCCCCAACAAGAATAGAAAGTATGTTCAAGAATAAACCAAAAAATGTTGGAAATGTCATCAGACACCTGGCTCATATTTCCATATGTGGTGGACTTGTGCAGATGCTAAAAAATACTGGACTAAAATCCACACATGGTTGGGAAAAATGACTAAAAAACATATAGATTTGAAACCAGAAATATTTTTATTGGGAATTTTATCTGAAATATATAGTAAAGAATTGAAATACCTGATTGTAAATGTATTAACAGCGGCTAGGATTGTATTTGCTAAAAACTGGAAAAATGAGAAAACACCATCACAGGAGGAAAACATTAAGAAAATATTGGAATGTACTGAAATGAGTAGATTGACATTTGAAATTAGAGAGCAAAAAGATAAACAATTTTATAAAATTTGGGATCTATTCTATCAATGGTTAGACAATAAAATATAGTAACAAAAATAGACTTTTAGAAAATACTAAATATATAAAGATGTATTTTTTCCTTATTATATCTACAAAATGATTTTAGGATAGATTTGGGATGATAAAATGAATTGTCACAAAATAAATCAAGTAAAATATGATTATCTCTTAAAGGATGAATGAATAATAAATATAGTCAAATAATTGATTAATAATGATACCAATGTATTTAATATTGGATTGAAAATAAGAGATCATATGCAATGTAATTGTAATTGAAGACTATGAAATGGAAGCACAAAATAATCTGTAAACCAACCACCACACTGTATGTACATATATGGAAGATGGCCTGATGTTTTTATCTTTTGTTTGTTTTAAAAACCAATAATTTTTTTTAAAAAAATATTAGAAATGTGTGAACCATGCATGCTGCTTTGATCTACTTGGAGTAAGGTTGGGATATTCATATGATAAATAATAAAACAGCTTAATATATAGCTTGTAGGATTATTATAAATGTAAATTTAAGAGTCAGGAGAATGATTTGAATATTTGAAAAATATTATGTTTGAAGTTTCTCCTATTGCTTCAGTTTATCTCCTTATTAACTGCTTCAATTTATATTATTTTAGGGGAAAAGTTTTATTCCAACAATCAGATCTGCTCATTTCAAAAATTCAGATATCCTGTCTGACACTAATCCCATAACCCTTTCCACATCTCCAGTTTCACTCTCTCTTCTTTAGTGCTGTTGCTTGTCCTTAGCATATCTATCTACTTGAATATATGTTCATTTTGTAAAATTAACACATATTAAAGCCTTACAATAATTACATTGAAAAGCTAGCAAAATGAAATACAGCTTTTATTTTCCATTATTTTATAAAGACAAAACCTTATGATTTCATTTTTATATAACTGGAGTCTGCATTAATGCAATTTAACAAACAATTTATATAATTTATTATTAGAAAGCTTTTGGTCATGATGAATCCTGAACAGTCTCAGTCTCTCTCTCTCTCTCTCTCTCTCTCTCTCTCTCTCTCTCTCTCTCTTCCTCATTTCTTACCATACTTTTGAATTTTATTGAAAGAAAATGTGCCTTATGCTACTTTTGAAGATATCCATTTTTAACAGGATAGCCTTTTCCAATATGTAATTTAAGGAGAAAAGGATCAAACTTTCCTTTGGTATATGTTCTATGCTTTCTGAAAACTGCATATTCAAAATAATAACATGAACCAACCTCATATGTATGCAGATGTAGGCATGAAAATCTCTTCCCAATGGAAAATAGATTCAATTGAGTATTTAAATGTATAAGAAAGATAAGAAATTTCACTTTCATAATCCTTCCACTGCTTGGTAGGAAAGGTCAGAATACAATTTGCCTTTAGGGTTTTGGAATCTTAAGCAACAAGAGTCCTTGATTATAGGGAAAAAAAAAAAACATAACCATACAGCTAACCAGAATTATGCTCTCATTTCCTACTTTTTTCATCAACATGGAAAGGTTTGATAGTAAAAGAAGAAAGGATTGGCATGCATTCTGCATTCCATCTTGTCTTCATATATTTTGATGCTAATAATTGCTCTACAGAAGGAGTCCTGAAAAAGGGAAATGACAAAACACCAAGAAGCCTCCTCACTTGAACTCCTCCATCCCTACCCTGAAAGCCAGATGCCATGTGGGAAAATTCTTGAGATGTTTTTTGTATTTAAGTAAATAAATATACAGTGATGTTAAATAATGTGACCAATATAGCCACAGCTCAACCTGAAGCTCAACTTAACTGAAAAGCATGCAAATAATCCATTTCCTCCAAAGTCATTTGAAGCACAGCTCATTTGTTTTCTCAACTACCTTTCTAAAGAGGGAAGGTTGGTCATTTGATGTAGTTCCATTGGATTTAGTGATGACATCTTGAGGAGGAACATATGTCTAAACCTTTCAAAGTACTTCAAAGGACAGAGATTTAAAACACAAATGGAAGCCTAAGGAGTTCTAGCTTGCCTAGAATGATCTAATATTAATGTAATCCTGTGTAAATGGAAAATAAAAGCAAGAAAAATAATTGTGTACAATTAAATAAATTTAACTCTGCAAACCACCCCTGCCTAATTACATACCCCTCCTAAATGGGGTATGTAATGCCCACATGCATGTGTGTAATTTGGGAGAAGTGTGTCATCTATAAATTACCAGGCCTACCTTTTTTATCAATATCATCATCTCATCATCTGTAATAGCGCTGAATCTCCCAAAAAGAGAGAGAAGAAACCAAACAGTTTCCATGTAAAGAAAAGATTTCATGCCTATGATAGGCAGGAAAGTAGGGAGTAGGATAGATAAGGAAATGGATGGGTAGATGGATGGATGGATAGATAGGTAGGTAGGTGGAAAATGGATAGGAGGGTGGGTGGATAAATAAATAGATAAATGTATATATAGATAATAATTAACATACATTATGTACATTTCTAGTATATTATAATTGCTAGTGGGTAGTATAGAATCCTTCAGTATATTATTTTGTCCATTTGGAGTGCTGTTTTTTCAACATTACATTTTTAAAGTAGTTTTCCTGAAACATTTTTTAAATATATAAAACATTAAGGAGTAATAAGTAAATTAGTAAATTATCTTGCCTTTAGCTATCCAGAAAAAAACTATCAAATCTACTGTATGTTTTCTGTTACTTTCAATTGCATGAATGCTTCTTCTCCAAAGACTTCACAAAAGGCAATGTTTCATTTGAATATTAATAAGCAACTCATCGCATTTTTATTTGATATGATAAGAATAGGATTTACAAAGCAAAATATAAAGAAAATTAGGCTAATAAATTATTTGCTTCGCTAAGCAGCCTGCAAACACATACATACACATCCTTTTACTGGATTGTTTTGCCATACCTAGCAGCTATTTGAATCTGAAAATAATTATATCATTAGCTATTCATATTTATTTATATATGAAATGGTAATGTGATGCTACGATAAATAGACTAGTTTTTCATTTTCTCTCAAATTGTACAAAACAATTCTATGGACAAATAAATTATACTTAAAATGACTCCAGAAACTTAGAAGTACTGGAATGAACATTTGATTGATGAAAATACCACTCCCCTCACAGCCTACTCTTATTTATCTTTATAACACAGCTGTTTTATTTATAACACAGAAAGTTTTCTTTGTATGGTATTTCTTTATCAGATATTCATCTATGTGCTATGGGAAACAAGGTTAGTTTTACAAGCTATCTTAATCAAAGTAGCCTATCCTTAGAATAATTAAATAAATATTATTTTTATAACAGTATTTGATTGCTTTCAATTCAAATTAAATTGGACCAACAAGTTTCTGAAACATAGTTATGATAACAACTATTAAAACCTTGTTTCTGGCATTATTTTCTCAAAATTTTGCACAAGAAAAAATGTTATTTTCTATACATTTACCTATAAAATACTTACATAGGGTAATTAGAGTTTTTTCTCCAAATTAAATTTATAAATGATTGAAAGTTAATAAGATGATTCTGAACTAGATGGCTCTGTTTTTCAACAGTTCTAATTTCAAAGCTATGAATTTAAGGCAATTTTTGAAATCTATGAGCTTTATTGTGAATGATTGTGTCCCATAACTTTAAAATATAGAATATCTGAATATAAAGTATTTGAATACAAAAGCAGAACCAAGTAAAAAGACAATGTCTTAGATATGTGAAGTGTCATTCATTTAAACAAAAAAAAAATGGAGCACTGGATATTGAAACACCTGTATCCTGTGCTCTGGGAATGGCTTTCCAAGTATATTATCAGGTTATTTCATTAGATGGGGAAACTACTGAACAATATGTGATTACTATGCTTGAGAGACTATGTCACTGACTATTGGTTTCAACATTGCATAACACGAGTCTATTGTCCAATATTGCTTTGAGATTATTTTATTTATTTATTTGTTTGTTTTTTCAATAGCTTACAAGATAACAGGACTAAGTATAAACATGACTAAGAATATGGGAAATAGGTACAAACAAATGGGGAAAATAGGATAGAGATGGTAGGCACGATTGTGCACTTATGCACATGCCCCTTATAGACCTCTTAGGAATGGAGTGAGGTCAATAGTGGATATTTTAAGATTAAAGGAGTGGGGGTTAGAGGATGTAACAGCAGAGTCAGGTAGTGCATTCCAGACCACTCTGTTGCTGAAGTCATACTTTCTGCAATCAAGTTTGAAGCAGTTTACATTAAGTTTGTATCTGTTACGTGCTCTTGTATTGTTGCTCTTGAAGCTAAAGTAGTCACTGACTAGTAGAATATTGTAGCAGATAATTTTGTGTACTACACTTAAGTCTAACCATAGGCAGTGTAGTTCTAGGTTGTCCAAGCTCAAAATTTCTGGTGATATAGGATATTCAGTTTTGAGCAGAGGAGTATAGTACTCTTCTTGTGAAATACTTCTGGACTCACTCAATTGTATTAATGTCAGATATACAGTGCAGATTCCAGGCAGATGAGGTATAATCATATATTGGTCTAGCAAAGGTTTTGTATGTCCTAGTTAGCAACTTAATACAGCCAGAGGAGAAGCTTCATAAGATTAGATTTACAATTCTTAATGCCTTTTTGGCAATGCTATGTCAGTGAGCTCTGGCTTTTAGGTCATTTGATATGAGTACTCCAGTGTCCTTGACAAAGTGAGGGTCATCAACGAGATCATATCTGCCTAGCTTGTATTTGGTGTACTGATTGTTTTTACTAATGTGTAGGACAGGGCATTTGTTGGTCAAGATTTGGAGTTGTCAATTGTTTGATCATTTAGACACATAATCAAGGTCACTGTGAAGGACAGTAGCATTGTTGGCGGTGTTTAATAATTTCATGTCATCAACGAAGAGGACACCATTGCTTATAAGATGATCGCAAAGGTCATTTAGGTAGAATATAAAGAGTGTGGGTCCTAGAATGCTGTCTTGGGGACATCGCTGTTAACTGGGGCAGGGTTTGATATGGTGTTACTTATTTTTACTATTGATTGCCTGTTTGACAGTAATGCAGTAATCCACTTAAGGGATCCAGAAATGCCATAAGAGTTTAGTTTTAACAGTAGTTTGTTGTGTGTCACTGAATCAAAGGCTTTGCAGAAGTTTATGTAAATTGCATCTATTGCTTTACCCTGGTCGAGTAGGGTCATCCATATGTTTTTACAGTGTAGAAGTTGTAGATTGCAGGACAACTTTTTCCTGAAACTAAATTGTTTTTTGGAGAGTAGGTTCTTTGACTCTTAAGTGAAGGGTAATGGATTTGTTAATGGTTAATTATGAGCTAATGTTTTAATATAATTTTCCAAATAGTATATCTAATATTTTAATTGATACAAATGTAATATAAACATAATATACTATTTCCACTTTCTGCATTGGGAAAAAGGGAATCCCAAAATTGGCATTTTGCAGAAATTAGAATAAGAATATGCACTTGTTATTCCATTTCCTTATATATGTTCTTAGCCAATAGGGAAAATCCAGAAGTCTAAGCTTCCAATATAAGAAAACTTGTATTGGTAAAATTACATTTAAATCAGAATGCATCCTCACAGTTAAACTATCCCAATTCAAGTCAGTGGGCTTAGCCAATGGTCAAACAAATAAATTCCATCTTTCTCCACTTATTTTTCACCCCTTAATTTCTTTGGAATCTTTGATATCTGCATATATGTAATCAAATAGATGTATTTTTAAATCATATTAGATTCCTGGCCATCCACAAGCCTATATAAGATTATATTACTATACCATGGAAAATGTATTTGTTTACTTAATGCAATCGTGTATTGTTTTTCCACTAGGATGTTTTACTCCTGATCAAAGGAAATGAAGGAAGGAAAGAAGCAATTGGTAGAGAGAAAAGTGAGTGCAGTTTTTAAAAGCAAATTATTTGGATGAAATACTTTACATTTAGGATAAGTTTTATCTGAGAAAATGTTATTTTTCCTCAGACATGAAGCATGCTACATTCAGTTTACACAGATCCATAATATTATCTGCCTACATCTTTGCACTTTGTAGACTGATGAGATATATTAAGATTGCAGTGTATTCTTATAGTAATGGGCACTTATCTTAGAAACCAAATAATGTAAAGACTAAAGATGGAAAATTGCTTTTATAAACAGAGTACATAACTTTTTTTTTCATTTTCAGAAAACAGGCTTGTTCTTTATCTGGCATAAAAAATAATATATCCATTATTTGATATATTCACATTTGTGGTATTATTCTAAAAAGACAGAAACAAATTCAGTTTTCCCATTTTTCAAACCGAGGCTCCAGAAGATTTCATGAAGTATCAAAAGAAAAGAAAATAACATGTTTAAATTTAATTATTCAATTCATTTGTTTATGAAGAAATAGCTAAGGCAACACTTAGGAACAACAAGAAGATAAATATATATATGGAGATAGCTGCAACATTTTAGAGAAAACATCTAAAGGTTATAGGATTCATTCAACCATCAAATAAGCCTTAGTATCATAAAATATTAGCAAAATAAAAAGAGAGCTGATATAAATGTATGAGTTAAAGAGGAGGAGTTGAGAAAAAGGTACTCACATATCAAAACAGCAATTCCTACATGGGGAAACCCATTTCTTTGTCAGATAAATAATTGTCTGGTTTATATCAAGAATTGATTTGGAATATAATGGAAACATATAATGGAAAAGCTACCAATGTGGAGACCTTGTGAAATCTTTACTTTAATGTAGTGAGTTTTCATCTTGATATCTCCCTTATCCTGCGAAAGTGGAAAAATGGGAAATGAAGGGGAAAGCCTGAATATGCTCAGAAGGAATGGAATGCAGAGAAAGAAATTGCATGGAATAAAGCATCTGGAATCCAACACAGAAACATAATACAGGAGCCTTTTATGGAATGTGCCTCTTGTTTTTGTTTATAAAAGTATATTTCTCTCAGTAGTAACACTTAAGATTAACCCTAACCCCAAATATATTGAAAATTCAAGAACATGTGCTTAGCTTAGTTGCTGAGCTTATTTTCTCTAAAGTTTTTTTTAAAGCCTTAAGTTATCATATATATTATTTTTCATGGCAATATTAAGCCACAAATAATTTTAATTTATATGTAAGAATCTTTTAATTTAAATTACTGTTGCCCTGGAAACATCACCACTGTCACCAAATAAATAAAACAATAATTTATTCCATATGTATGAGGAAAATTCAGAAATAGTAATATCTACGTTAACTCACAGAAAAAGGAATCTTAAAATATCTATATAGGAACTGTTTAGGAAAAATGCACAAAGACTTTAAAAAATTAAGTTGTCATAGTTCATAACCTACTAATAGTTCATTCCAAACTAAAGTATTGAACTATAAATACATGTAGTTATTTTTAACATGTAGAGCAAGAATAGAACAAAAATAATAAAGCCCCAGGCCCAGATGGGAATCTGGGAGATCTATATAAAGTAATTGCAGAACAATTTGGACCTTTTATGATGGAAATTTTCAATGATGTATTATTGCCGGCCAAGATGCTGGACTCATAGAGGGGAGCACTGATTTCGCTGATCCCGAAGGAGGAATCTGAATCTAGATATATCAGTAATTACAGACCAATTTCATTATTAAACACCGACTATAAAATATTTACCTCCATTATACCTAATAGACTAAAAAGAATTTTAAATTTATATATACATGAAGATTAAAATGGATTTCTCCCAACCAGACAGATTAGCAATAATTCAAGAACAGTATTAGATATTTTAGAATTTTACGAAGCCCACCCCAAGAAACAAATTGCATTCATGTTCTTAGATGCTAAAAATGCCTTTGATAATTTATATTGGCAATTTTTAATTCAAAAAATATATGAAACTAGGAACTAAATTTGAAAATATTACAACTATTTACGATACACAACAGGGCAATATTACAGTAAATGGGGAATATACTCGCCCAATAAAAAATAGAAAAGGGAGTTAGACAAGGTTACCCACTCTCCCCCCTGCTCTTCATATTCTCATTAGAAACATTATTAATACGAATTAGACAGAATTCAGAGATAAAAGGATTAAAGGTGAAAACAGAAGAATACAAGTTGCAAGCATTCGCTGTCGATATAGTTTTCTTTGTTGAGGAACCAATGGAAAGAGGACAAAAATTTATTAATGAATTAGAACAATTCGGAGTGGTAGCAGGACTCAAAATTAATAGGAAGAAAACAAAATTAATGACTAAAAATTTAACAGAAAAACAGAAAAAAGAATTAGAAGAAGTTATGGGAATACAAGTGACAAAGAAAGTTAAATATTTAGGAATAAGGTTGAGAGCACATTGCAAGGCACTTAAAGAAAATAATTATGATAAGTTGTTGCTACAGGTAAAGAAGGATTTAGAATTATGGGGTAGACTGCAACTCTCACTATTGGGTAGGATTGCTACCATTAAAATGAATATTCTCCCAAAATTCTTATATTTATTTCAGATGATTCCAATTAAATTACACAATTTTTTTTTTGAAGAACTTAGCAAAATAACCGCTAAATTTGTTTGACAAGGGAAAAAACCCAGAATAAATTTAAAAGCAATGCAGGATATGAGGAGCAGGGGAGGATTGGCACTTCCAAATTGGGAATTATATTATATTGCTGTCACTCTAGTATGGTTAAAAGATTGGGTGAACTTAAAAAATAAGAGAATTTTATTTTTAGAAGACCACGATTTACAAGGGGGATGGCACGTCTTTTTATGGGACGTAGGGAAAGTTGACCAGAAATATTTCCATAGACACTTAATTAGAGACTCATTATTAATTAATTAGAAAAAAATATGCAAAAAACATTACTTAAAGTACCGATCTGGTTATCAACAATGGAGGCAATGATCCACCCAAACAATTTGGATATTTCTAAAATGGTCAAATACAAAGATTTATTGGACATACAAGGAAAATTGAAATCACAACAAGAACTTAAAGAGCGGGGATTTAAAATAGATCAATGTGTATACCTACAAATTCATAGTAGATATAAACAAGATAGAAAGGAATTTGGAATTAATAATAAACCCCAAAAATTAGACAAAATTTTATTAGGACCAGGTAAAAAAAATATAACTAAATTTTATAATTTTTTATTAGAAGTAGAATTAGAAGAAGAAACAGTAAAAGGGAATATGATAGCCTGGAATAGGAATGTAGGATGTAACATTACTTTAATAGAATGGGAAAAAGTCTGGGGAAGAAATAATAATATTACAAAATTGGCAGCATATAAACAAAATGCATTTAATTGTTTTATAGATGGCACCTTTCCCTTTTGAGATTGGCGAAAATGTGCCCCAAAATGAGTCCAAAATGTTGGAAATGTAAAAAAAAAGAGGGAACCTTATTTCACATGTGGTGGTCCTCTAAAGAAGCCCAAAAATACTGGAAGAAAATTAGAAATTGGCTAGAAGATATAACAAAAGAACAGATCAAATACAAACCAGAGTCCTTTCTACTACGGATTTTTGATAAACAAATATTAAAAACAAAATGAAATAAATAACAATACACATACTAACAACGGCCAGATTGGCCTTCACTCAATGTTGGAAGCACCCTCATATACCTTCAGAGGAGATGACCATCCAAAAAATTTCAAATTGCATAGAAATGGACAGATTAACTTTAGCTTTAAAAAACAAAGATAATTCAATATATTATAACAGCTGGAACTATTGGTATAAATTGTTAGAACAAAGATAGACTTTATATCATAAGATAGTATAAATTTATATGAATGATGTACAAATTTTTGTATAGACAAAGTGTGCAGTTAGGCATAATTAAGAGAAGAAAAGATCTTACAAACTGTCAAAAATAAGAATATTTTTAATTTTTCTCTGTTTCCTCCTCCCTATCCCCTTTTTCTTTTCTTTCTACTCTTTCATGTATGTATGTGTTGTCGAGTTGTTGGTTTTTTTTAGTTGTAAAATTAATAAAATTTGTTTTTTTCTAAAAAGAATAGAACAAAAATAAAAGGAGGTTTTTTTGATGTTTTGTCCTTGGCATTCTTTTATGTATTTTTCTTTTTCTAAATTTGATTTTACTTGAAATCTAAAACCAAGATCCCAATCATAATTTACATAAATATAACAGTTTTAATAGAATCATTTGTTAATCCTTCATTTAATTTCTTGATTAAAAGAAGAATCATTATATCTCTTTGTGCTTATTACTGGGACAAAGATTGTCATATATAACTTTAAAGCAACCAGCCATGTTATTTGTCTAGAACAGAACAGAACAATGGAATCTTACAAGTTGAGAAGACCAATATTACTGCAGCCCATTTTGTCTTCCAGACAATGTTCCATTTTAAGTAAAACAAAAACAAAAAAACAAAAAAAAGACATTCATAAAATTTTCATTTACAAATGATAATCTTTTAACCAGGTGTCTTCAAACTTGACAGCTTTAAGACTTGTGGACTTCAACTCCCAAAATTCCTCCTCCAGTCATGTTAGCTCAGGAATTCTGGGAGTTGAAGTCCATAAGTCTTAAACTTGCAATGTTTGAAGACCCTTGCTTTCAACTATCAGATATGATTTCACCTGAACCTTGAATGATACCCTATAACTCTTATCTTACTCAGAAAGTTAAGTCAAAAACATGTCATGTTTCACACTAGAGCTAGCAGTAATCACAGTTCTCTTATATTCAGCCTTTAACAAGATTTGGTCGCAAATTGAAAGACACAAGTCAGCTAACTTAAAAACGTATTGTGGAGAACTATAGAACTTAAAACACAATTGACAACCTATTATAATTCAAAGAAAGCAAAGACATACAATTAATCCTCAGTTAATGACTACACATTCAATGAACATTCAAAATTATGATGATGCTAAATGATAGCTATTTACAACTTTTTCCAACTTCCAGGTATCCTACTGGTTTCCAACCAGCATGCACTTAAAATTGTTATAGCATGCCACAATCATATGATTGCCATTTGTGAAATGCTCTGCTGACTCCCCACAAACAAAATCAACATGAAAGATGCCAGGGAAGTTCAAAAGTCACTTTGTTAAGTCTTCCTCTCATGGCTGTTTCTTCTGAGGAGACTGATTTTCTCCATTAGACCTCCCTTGCAGCAGCTATTCCCGCTCCCAATGCACTTATACTTTTACTGTGGAGTTCCCATAAATCTTCTGCCATCCAGTAGCAGCCACCTCTATTTGCTGCACTTATGCAGTATCACAGCAGTTGCCTAGACATCTTTCCCCAGCCAGCAAAAGCCACCTATTCTCTAATCTGCTTACATCACTGCTACAATCATTGACCACCTACCAACCTTCTTGCAAGCTATTGGGACTTGTGACTTCCTGCGAGTTTCTTCATTGATTATGCTTGTTGGAAGCCACTAGAAAGTTGCAAGGAGGTTCTTGCCTAACAATCTATGAGTCTAAATTAATGATAGCAAAAGTACTTCGAGGATTGCTAAGTGATGAAGTCATGGTATGTCATGATTTTCAACTGCATCACTCTGAGATTTGTCTGTCTTTAGTTTGAAAGAATTAGATCCTTATCCATAAGCTTAGTTCTCACAACACTGAAAACAACTAAGGAGAAGAAACAGCAGGACTTTCTCCACCAGCATCTAATCATATCAACAACTTCATCTTTTTCTGCCATGTCTTCTTCGAATTTCAGCCTATTCCTGAAACATCTTACAGTTATCTGTTGCTCTTTCCATATTACAGTTTCCCCCTTTCATTTTTCAACAAGACTGATAGCCATTAGAGTGTGTGTGTGTGTGTGTGTGTGTGTGTGTGTGTATGATAAATGAATAAAGAATAACTGGTATTAAGCTGTATAGGCATGGGCCTTCTAGGTCATTCTACCTTCTAAGGCATTTTATCAGATTAAACTTTCTTCCTGTTCCATTGTCCAAAATTAAGCTGGGTTACAAAAATGCATTCTGACACAGAAGCAAAAGAATTCGTAAGATGATCGTACACATTTCTGCAGCCTAATTTTATAACTCTATAACCTAATTTTCTAACTCTAACTCTAATTTTATAACTTTATATTCTTCTTCTTCTAAATTGACAGCCATTAGAAAAAGAATAAGAATAAAAGCTTCTAGCAATTTTTATCTTGTTGTTTAAAGTTCAAGCCACAGAAAATGTTCAGTGATTTTCCCAAGAGGCCCCCATAAATCTTCACTTTAGAGTGAAAATTACTGATCTAACAGAAGTCTCTAGAAATTTTCACTGCTTTTATACACGCATTTATATATATAGTGCTTATATTTAAACTTATGGAATGAGGAAAATGATTGATAGATTTTATTTCTGGCAAAACAAGAAAAAAGAAATTATTTTTGAAGCAGTTGCAAGTGTTAATCCCAGCTTTAATATTTCTAATTAATTAACCTTGGCTATTGCAAATGTAAACCACAAAGCAAAGGATTAGTTTGAATTATCAGAGAATAAAATAAATCCATTATTTAAATGGAAATAAGTATTTGGAAACAGTTGTTGTAAATCCACCAAAGCTTTAAATAATATTTAAACAAGAAAGCACATGTTAAATATCCTATCTGATTCCTTTAAGAAGCCCATCACAATAGTAATTAGAGAAAATATTTTTAGGTATTTTAGTAGTTATTTTGGGTTGAATTCATCAAATTTCATGGATATAGAGTTTGTCATGTGTTGAAACAGCAGGGTAACTCAGTGCATATGAGTCTTTTTTACTATAGTGCATACAGATGTCCTATTGCCTATAGATAGAATATACCAGTCATTTCTTATTTAACTGTATTTAAATACATCATGTAAAACATGCTTCCTTGATCTAAACTCTTCACACATGCTTGATTATCACAAACCACATGCCAAAATAGTCAATCTGTTCGTCATAATTGATGAAGATAACAGAAGTTTTGATGCAGCACATCTGTGGGGTTCAGACAATGATTTATTATTGATAATAAATAATAAATAATACCATTATTTGATAACACCAAAAATATATGCAGTTTCTTATTTCTTCCATAGTCAGTTAGATATCTATGAGAAATCTAAAATACATGCAACAGCATTTTTTATCCTGGGACCCTCTTCAGTAACATTATCTCTGAAATTTAAAGTTATATATAGTTGACATGATTTATAGCCAAGAACAATCTTCTTCATGAATCTGCACATATATTCATACATTTGTTTTTCTAGTCTTCATCAGTATGCAGGGACTGCTGAACTATGTATGGATCTGGACAGAAACATACACTTTGCCAGACACATTATTTGTTTTAATGACTTAATGGTAGAAAAGAATAAAAGCTTTCCACAAAATTGTCACAATCATGAATACAAAAACTGCAAATCTAATCATCACAAACAGATTATTGTACATATCAAACAGAGACACAGGAAAACAATAATGAGGTCTGGGATTCTAAATATCTCAGCTGGCCTGTCAGATCAAATTCTGTGCATCTTCTAGCATTCAGACAATTTTAAAACAGCAAGTAGTAGATTTTCACTTAAATTACATTAACTACATTTATGGACAGCTAACCTAACTACTTGATTGAAGAGGCCACATTCAAGTAATTTAATGTATTACTTTTCTAATATGATAGCCACCAACACATGAAATTTTCTATGTTAATGTTTTTAATTAACGGCTGCTTTATACACTCTGCTATTTAATTCATTCAACTTTAGACTGCTACATAAATTAGGTGTCCATGGACATACAGTATGCTATTCATAATCAAATATGTTAACGTTAATAATAGCTCCTAAATAGATTTTTTTTTGTTAAGGCAATACAGTGCTTGCTTGTATATGTATGTATATTTTCTATATTACATATAGAAAAATCTGTAACCTTCCCTTCTCACATTTCCTGCAGTGTGTGTTTATAGGGAAAGACTCTAACAAACTTTATTAAGATATTCAGATCAGTTGGGGAAAATCATTTTGGATAATGATGCCCCAAAACTCATACTGTGCCATACAGGACTTTATAAGGGATAAATAGCATGCTAAATAAAAGCCAGGACAGAATCCTATTTATGATTAGTACAACTCTAAAAACTGGTTTTAATTAAAATAGCTATGTTGTCCCTCTGAAGTTTAGAGTCATATACAAAAATTGTCCCATAAAGTTGACACCCAGTTCTCAACTCCTTTCAGTCAAGTCGTCCAATTAGTCAATTATTTGACAATCTAATACTTTAACTGCTTGAGTGCTTGAGAATCTTGGTTCCAATGTAGATATAACTACTGCATCAGATGGTTTTGTTTAAAGTGACTAGAACATTCAGAAAAGAAAATCTAGTTCCTGCTTTTAGGAAAGAAAAGTAATTATAAATTCTTCCTGAAACAGAAAAGCCAGAATTGCCAAGTAATGAAAAATTGAGTTTCATAAGATTCAATCTAGAACAAAAGTTATTATGTAAAAACAACACATATGATGTTTTATTTGTTGTGTCCATTGTGTTGCAAACTGCAACAAACAAAAAGATTGCAAGTTTTTGATTCAATGTGCTATGTCCTCTAAGTAATACCCACACAGCATTCTTGAAACTTTAACAATTTTTTCAGTCAATCCGTTTATAGCCTGATGATATGATGCTAATGCAGGTCAACCACAATTTATGACCACAACTGAGTCCAAAGGTTTGCTGTTAAGTGAGACTATTTGAGTTTTGCTCCATTTTATGACCTTTCCTGCCACAATTGTTGAATAAATCACTGCAGATGATACATTAAGACCATGTCACACTGCACCAATGGATGCAAAGAGGATGCAAAACGGAGAGAAACGCTTGCCATCCGTTGGAAAACGCGATGCATCCGTTGTGTACTCACTGCATCCGTGATTCATACTCTCTATCCGTCCAGCATCTGTCTACTGTGATTTCATCTGTTCAAAAAGTTTTGAGCTGCACAAAACTTTTTGAGCGGATGAAGTACCCAATGCATCCGTTATACATCCGCTACGCATATAGGGAACATCCGTTATATGTCCATTGTCATCCGTTACACGTCCACTATATCTGCTAGGCATCCACTACATATCAGTGCAACTCAAATCCGCTCCAGTGGAAAACGGACACAGGGAGGAAGCGAAACAGACATGGAACGGACACACAGCATTATTAGCACGGACGTAGAAAGGATGAAAGCAGGTGCAGCTCGGATATAAAGCATTAAAACGTTCGTATAGGGGATGTATCTCGGATATTTAGGATGTCTGGAGAATCCATCCGTTTTCATCCACTAGGCTTCCGTTGAGCAACCGTTTTGCATCCGTTCTTTTCCGTTCTCTTTATGCAAATTTTTGCCCCTTTTGAGAGCGGATAAGAACGGATGGAGCCACACCCGGATTTTTGGCCATCCGCTGTGTCCTTTTACATATGTTTTGCATCTGTCGGGCGATGTGACCTAACCTTTACTAACCTGGTTGTTATGTGAATCTAGCTTTCCCATTGACTTTGTTTGTCAGAAGGTCACAAAAGGTATCATATGATCTTGGGATACTGCAACTGTCATAAATATGAAACAGTTGCCAAGTATCTGAATTTTGATCACTTGATCACGGAGATGCTATAAAGGTCATAACTGAAAAATGATCATGTCTCATTTTTAATGCCATTGAAACTTTGAATAGTCACTAAATGAACTGTTGTTAGTTGTGGACTACCTATATCATCTTTATGTTCATTTCCCCATCTCCCACAATGGATGTCTGAAACTGTTCACCTATAAATTGTGGTCTGTTCTCACTCATGGTTTTGGGACATCTTTTGTTGCAAAACTTGTTTTGTACATCTATGGAATCTGCAACTGTGGGTGCAGTCATTAAATACCTACTTTTGGGAACTTAGACCAGGCACCAACTACAACTAGTTTGTAGTAATAGATCTGCAAAATCTATATGAAATTTTCCCTTGGAGAAGCATTGAAGGCGTACTGTTTATGACATATTTTGGACATGACAACCTGAACATTTCATTTCAAGTTGTTTGAAGTTTAGTTTTAGTTTTGATCAACAAATTAAACAAAGCCACTTACAAACAATTGCTGTTATTTTTATTAGTGTGAGATGTCCAACATGTAGCTCCTCCAACATTCAAGCTTTCAGCTTGGACAACATGATAAACCTTATTCTGCACATAATGTAATCATTGTCAGCTATAACCTGATTACAGTTCTGTTAAAGCAACATAAACATTTATTTGTGCCATGTACCACAAGCATTCTGGGCTATTGCATTGATGTGAGACAATACTGAATCTATATTAATTTGACTTCAAATAATCTTAGCTGTAATAAGAAGACAGAAAATTCTCAAATTTTCTAAAAGTAAATAGGACAATCCATCCATATTTGCATGATTTTTGTCATCCTGCATTCCATATGTATCTTTCAAAGAAAGATTTGAGCAGTATAAACTCCTAATAAGAAGTAGCTGAAAAGTTAATTGCCTAAACCAAGCTCAGTGCTTCTATACCAGCTGCCCATAATTCCCTGTAGATATTAGTGGCTGTGAAGCAAAAATCTCCAGTGTCAGGATAAAGCCTCAAGGCTTCTGCCTAAATATGTACCTGTGTTCTACATTAGGATTTTCTTCCATTGGAGTGCTGGTGGCACAGTGGTTAGAATGCAATACTGCAGGCTAACTCTGCTGACTACCAGCAGTTCAATTTTGACCAGCTCAAGATTGACTCAGCTTTCCATCCTTCTGATGTTGGTAAAATGAGGATCCAGAATTTTGGGGGAAATATGCTGACTCTGTAAACTGCTTAGAGAGTGCTGTAAAGCACTGTGAAGCAGTATATACACCTAAGTGCTATTTCTATTAACTGTTTGTTATCAGGAAGCTACGTAGGAATTTTAAGTAATGAGCAAAAACAGTCCTGCTTCTAGCTTTCCTTTTCATGCAGGAGGGCTAATGCAACAGTGAAATGATGGATGAATGCTTCTTTTAAACATGATGTACTAATAGCACATTTAAAAGAAAATCTACAGAAAATGCAATAGAGTGGAATAATTCAGAAACTTTGCTCAGAGCAAATTGGGATCACTAACCTGGAAATCTATAGCATAAATGCTGAAATGAGATCAAGAATACATCTCACACCATTAATGAATGGCACAGCTACTATATATTATTTTAACTGAACATTGGCTTGGCTATATCAATTATGTCACAACCTGAATTTGAACATTTCAGAATTATTTAAAATAGTCATTTAAAAACTTACAGTTGTACTTTAAAGTTCAGTAAGTAGCAAAAAAGATTCTTCTTAAATGTTTGGAAATCTCTGGATCAGCACTATGGGATTGACTGGCAATTTCAAAGGCAATTTCCTATTTTATATTGTAGAAAATATTCTTATGATGTTTTATACAGTTAACTCTGCATGCAGATAAACATAGACTCATAAAATATAGACATTCAACCACAGAGAGAATATAGCATGTTCCTCAATGTCTCTTCCCATTGTAACATTTTTTCTTCTTCCTAATGAACTTAGTGTCATGATTTTTGTCTTTTTACAAACTATTCTAGTATTGAAGCAAGTAAAAACAATAAATTTCCAAAAAGAATTCCATAAAATAATGGATCTCTCAATTTATCTTTTATTCTTTGTCAAATTTGCAATGTTCAGATGTAGTACCTCTTTAAATTCTGCTGATGCAATGAATCTGCTCAATCCTCTTTCTCTCTATGTGTCTCTTTCTGTGTCTGGCCCACATGATAAA
>BLBF01000026.1:4154544-4165835 GCA_015471245.1 Laticauda colubrina | reverse complement strand
TAATTTTGTTGCATCAGAATATATTCTGTTGAAGAATATTGTCTACTGTGTGATGTATCTACTAAATTTCATTGTCCTCAGTAATCATCTCTAGTTAGGACTGAAAAAAGTATCCTGAGTATCCTTAACATTATACTATTAAACCTTAACATGAAAATGCATTGTGCTGAAGTGTGGGAACCTCTGCCACAATGACAGCACTGTTCATGTTCATCTTTAGCTTTTTTTTCTATATGATTGATTTACATTTGCTTTTACTCCTGCCTGGAAAGTATATCTAGCAACAAATCCCATAGAAACAGTAATTTCAAAAGTTCCCTTTGATACTAAATCTGCTTTTGTGAATTAAAGAAATATCTTTCAGAATTCCATAGAGTAATGGATCTCTCAATTTATCTTTTATTCTTTGTCAAATTTGCAATGTTCAGATGCAGTACCTCTTTAAATTCTGCTGATGCAATGAATCTGCTCAATTCTCTTTCTCTCTATGTGTCTCTTTCTGTGTCTGGCCCACATGATAAAATTTGAAATACTGTACAAAATTTGAAATACTGTACAAAATTATACAATACTGTATAATTTTGTGGCATCAAAATATATTCTGTTGTTTGCTACTGCTACAAAATTGAATTTCCAGGGTATTTGTGAGTCAGTTAAGCTTCTTAATAACCAGTCATTTAATTTTTCTGGAAGTCATTTTATATGACTCAAAAAATTATTTAACACTCTTGACAGATGCCAATCAGTTTTGGCACTGTAAGCCTCATTAATCTTCTCAATATAATTCTTTTCTCCTGTTGTGGTATCTCCCTGATTTTATTTTATTATTGTAGTGTTCATTCAAATGTTTGCTCTTTCTTTTTGTTGCTTTTCTTTCCAATTCCTAAAGATAAGATAAAGACTGAGAGGTTTCTTTCTTTTTAATGATCACAGCATTGTACTTTTTGAAGTAATGAAATGTATGATTTTAATGTCCAGAATTAAGTTTTTAACTGGATTGTTATTAACTTCTACAACAGGGGTCTTCTAACTAGACAGCTTTAAGACTTGTGGACTTCAATTTCCAGAATTCTTCTTCCAGTCATGTTAACTCAAGAATTCTGGGAGTTGAAGTCCACAAGTCTTAAACTTGCCAAGTTTGAAGACCCTTGTTCTACAAGATATGTAAAAATATCATCACACACAGAGAGATCACAGTAATGGAGCAAGACTTTGGCTTCAGCAAAACTCCAGCTACTGATAGGATTTCCCAATGTCTGCCACTTCAGCTATTTGTTGATGGTACATACCATGCATATAAACAATGATTATTTTTTTAAAAAACCATTAAAAAGTATTAAAAAGCTCATAAGCAAGAAAGGATTGTTTGCCACAGTGAAAGACCCCTTGCAACATTTTTATTATATACTAAAATATGTGCTTACATGTTTAAATTATGTGCAGTCATACCATACATGGTATTTTCTTCCTTATATATTCTGGTAATGATAAAGCTTAAGTAATCTAAAGATACTGATCCTTTTAAAATTCAGTCAACACAGGTGTTTCATTTCTCAGCTCATGTGAGATGCACATGAAATTTCTATATTTCTTGTCTATTATTTATTTTGGAGTCTGCCAGGAAAAAAATCAGCTTGCTCTTTTCCATTTATTCAGGTACAAATAGAAGTCTTGCTTCCCTCATAACTGTCAAGGGAAGCAGTCCATACACTAATAACTATTTACACTGGAGTAGTATCACTCAGGAAAGGAACATCCAGATGTGTAAACATTCATAACTCACAATATAAATAAAGATTGGTATGGAATTGCTTTTGCCAAAAGCAGTTCCTGAGATGATGATGAGATGATGATAACTACAACAACAACAACAACAACAACAACAACAACAACAACAACAACAACAATAATAATAATAATAATAATAACGACGCTCTTATAATCCATTGATAAATAAGTATACAGGAACTACTATCAAAATTCAGGCAATGGGTTGTTCCTGCTGTTCTACACAATAAAAGAAATGTATCTAGGTCAACCACAGTCCTACTTAATGGGACTTATTTGGCAGTAGCATGTAAAGATTACTGCATATGGATTGATTTTGTAATATTAGTGTTCAATTTGTTAGATATTTTTAGATGTAAAGTATGATTATAAATCCAGTGTAGAATAAAAAAGTTTTTTTTTTAGAAAAAAAAAGGTTTATTGTTTTTTTAAGACAAACGTAAACAAACACAACATAAAAACATAAAACCATCTTCCATATATGTACATACAGTGTGCCGATTGGTTTACAAATTGTTTTGTGCTTCCACTTTGTAGTCTTCATTTAGAATTACATTGTATATGTTCTATACTGTCAATCAAGTATTCCTAAATACATTAATATCATTGTTAATCAATCATTTGGCAATACTATTATTCATTCATGTTTTCAAAATAATCCATATTTTACTTAATTTATTTTATGACAGTTCATATTTGCATCTCAAATCTATTCTATAATTATTTTGTAGATATAATAAAAAATACATCTTTATATATTAATTATGTTCTAAAAATCTACATTTTTCATTACCATGTTTTATTGTCTAACCATTGATAGAATAGATCCCAAATTTCATAAAATTGCTTATCTTCTTTTTCTTTGATTTCAAATGTCAATCTACTCATTTCAGCACATTGCATTATTTTCTTAATAACTTTCTCCTGTGTTGATATTTTCTCATTTTTCCAGTTTTTAGCAAATATTGTCATATTGTCTTTAATTTGTATCTTTGGCAGAATCCATTTTAATCAGGATGAATAAAATTATTTAGGTATTTTTTAAGTCTTTCTGCCAATATTGAAGCAAACATTTTATAATCTGTGTTTAGTAGGGAAATAGTCTATAGTTCTTGATTTATAATGGGTCGGCCTCCTCTTTTGGGACAAGTGTAATATAAGCTTCTGACCATGATTTAGGTATCTTCTTCTTTAACATAACTTCATTCATAACTTCTAGCAATGGAAGATTCAACGATTCTTGTAGTGTTTTGTAAAATTCCATTAGAAGTCCATCTGGGCCTGATGCCTTTCCAATGTTTTGCATCTTGAGTGCTTCAGTTAACTCCATCATCGTTATATTGCTTTCTAGCATTGTTTCAATCTTTTTAGGTATCTGGGCTAGATTAACATTCTGTTAAGTACTGTTTAACTCTTTCATCATCAATGTATAATTTCCCATAATAGTCTCGTATTATCCTTTTTCTCTTTACTTCCATAGCAAACTTGGCCTTGATCATCTATTAATTGCAATATTTTCCTTGATTCTTTCTCCTTTCTCAGTTTATATGCTAACCATCTACCTGGTTTATTTGCATCTTCAAAATGTTTCTGTTTCGCACCTCTGATTTTCTGTACTAATTCTTCTTTTTCCATTAGTCCCATTTTATGTTTAATTATATCCATTTTTAATTTAATATCCTTTTTCTGTGGCATTTTCTGTAACTCTTTTTCAAGTCCTTTATACTCATCCTCTCATGTCTTCGAGGCTGGTCTTTTCATGGTATTTATTTTCCTTGTATAGTCTATTATTAAGCCTCTGGCTTATGCCTTCATTGTATCCTATATGTTCTGCATTGATGTATCTTCTTTTTTATTTTCTTTAAAGAAAAAAGCCAGTTCTTTCTCCACCCTCTGTATGAAGTCTTTTTCTTTTATTATTTAACATCAATTTAGATCTTATTCTTTGTCCTTTCCATTTAATTGTCATTGGATTGTGATCTGCCCATGTACTTATTTCAATATTTATTTCTTGTATATTAGCTAACAATTCTGTTGACATCCATATCATATCTATTCTGGACCATGATAAATGCCTGTTTGAATAGAAGGTGTATTGTTTAGTCTTAGCATTTCTTTCTTTCCATGTATCTTTCAAATTTATTTTATTTATCATGTTAAAAAAGGATTTAGGGAGAGTCTTTCTGTTTTGCTTTGTTGTTTTCTGTGTTGTATAGTCCAATTTATTGCCTACAATTCCATAAAAGTCTCCCATCATAACTATGTTAGCATAGTCCAGTTTGATTATTTCCATATGTAGTTTTCTATAAAATTCTTCTTGATTGTTGTTCAGGGCATAGATTGCAATCAGGAGTGTTTTCATATTATTGTCCATTATTTCCACCATTACTAATCTTCCATCATCATCGGTATGGATCAATTTCGCTGGGATGATATCTTTAATATATAAAACCACTCCTCTTTTCTTGCATTATGTCAAAGAAGTAAATATTTTCCTTAACTCTGGCTGTATCAACAGTTGTTCATGCTTTTTAATATATATTTCTTGTAGGTAGATTATATCAAATTTTATTTTCTCTAATTTATGGAAAGTGTTCCTTCTTTTAACAGCTGAGTTAAGTCCGTTTATGTTAATTGTAATCAGTTTTTTCTCTTCCATGATTATACTTTATTGGTAGGTTTGACAGCTCTCGTAGATCTTGGTTCACGTTCTTCTTTAACTTCTATCTTTCCACCTACTGCACCCATTTCTTTTTCAGTCGCTATTTGGCAGTCCTCTTGGAATTCAAGTAGTGACATTTCTTTTTCTGTCTCCTTCTCTTTCCCTCCAAAATATTCTGTATAAAATAATTCAGCTTTCTAAATTGAGTCAGTTCTGTGTCTCTGTTCTTGTCATGTGAACATTAAACCTTCTGGAATCAGCCATCTATAATTCACCTCTTTTTAAAGTAATATTTTAGTCAGTAATTGATATTCTCTTCTCATCTCTCTCACTCTTCTGGGTATTTGTTTCAGGACCACAATCTTCTTATCTTTATGTTTCAATGTTTTCTCTCCTGCCACTTGCAATATTTGCGTTTTAATGGCTTTCTTTGTAAATCTGATGTGAACTTCTCTTGGTAAGCTATTTTCATTACATATCTTGTGAAGACTGGAAAAACCTCATCTATTCCATCCATCATCTTCTTTTTGGTTATTTCCAGAGCTTCAGCCAAGATTTCTATCATGATCTCAGCTAGGTTTTGTCCCTTTTCTTCATCTATGTTTTGAAATCTGAGATAAAATTCTGATCTGTCCATCTCCCAACTCAGCATCCCACTTTCATCTTATTCAACTACAGTTAATCTGCTGTCAATATCCCAAATCTTCTTGTCTCTTTGTTTATCTTCTTCTTCAATTTTTTTTGAATCTCTCGTCATACTTCATCATCATTTGTTGAATGTTCTCCACCTTTTCATCAGTTTTCCCTGTTCTTTGTTCAATGTTCTCTGTTCTTGTTTGTATATTTTGAATTCCTTGCATAATCATCTGCAGCGTCACCTTTTCCTGTCCTTTTTCTTGTTGTAACATCATCTGTATTGAGCATTGTACTCCAGATGGTGAAGAGGAAGAAGTAGAAGTTGAAGAACCAGGCACTGTTCGTTAAATCTTCAGGTTCTTCTAGACCTTAATCCACTCGTGAAATAACCAATTGTAATTCCAAGTAAAAATAGTGGGGGGAAAAAAGCAAAGTAATAATAATAATAAAAATTCTTCAGGTTCTTGTATACTTAATCCAATTAATTAGTTAAATAGGAAGAAAAAACCAAAACAGAAAAAGGAAGAAATTATTAAATCTTGCAGGAGGCAGAAAAATAGAAACTAAAACTAAAGGAAAAAAAAAAGAAGTTCTTCAGGTTCTTCAACACCTTAATCCAATTAAAAAGTCTCAGGTATGAAAAGGTACACCAAAAAAAAAAAAAAGGAAGCTACAAAAAAAACCAATATGGAAAGTAAATAAAAAGATACAGGGGAGGGAGAAAGAAAAAAGAAAAAAGACTACTCCTTTAAAAAAAAAAGAGAGGAAAACATTAATACTAAGACTTTTCTATTAAAATAAAATGCAAACTTAAAAATTAGGCTTCAAAAACAAAAAGAAAGACAAAAACAAGTTCCAAAAGGCCAAAGATCTAAATAGCTATTACAGAAAAAAAGCTAATAAGGAGGGGGTTTGTTAAACTAAGAAATAGCCTAGCTTAAAAAAAGTAAAAAGAGCACACTGCACCTTATTTAGTTATCCAAGTTTTTGTTAAGTTTTATAATTCTCTTCTTTGGAGTCTTATCATCTTTTTTTCTTGTAAAGTTCAACACCACACTCCAGCTTACTGATAGAAATCCAGAAGAGCACCTGCAATGATACTCTCCCATGCTCTTCCCTCAATGTTATCAAACAGGCTCAAAGTCCTTGAAAAGAAGTCTCAGATCTTTCTCAACTTTGTCTGGTCAAGAGAAAAAAAAGAGAGATACAATATTTCCAAGCCTCTAGTTGGCAGTGTTATAAAGTTTCTTCTGCTTTCACTCTCCCCCTCCTTTTCCAAACAAAATATAATAAAAATTAATTAAAAAGGGAAAAAATATATTAAAAAAGATGACTAGAAGGGAGTCTCTAGCCTAAAATATTATAGAAATCAAAAAGGAGAGGAAAAAATAGGTAGAAAAAAAATCAGTCCAGTTTCAAAGTATAAAATCATATATAAAGAGTCCAGCAAAAAAAGAAAAAAATAATTTGACTTTTCATTTAAACTTGCCACTTAATCACTTCTGTCTAAGATTTTACATATTATTTCCTTTCCTTAGGGTGTCCTTTCAAATCTTAAAGGGAAGAAAAAATTCTCACCAAACCAGCACACTCTCTCTTTCTGTTCTCTTCCATTTCAGAGCTGTCCCAACTTCAGCAGCTTTAATGGCTGCCTCTTTGCTGCTGGCAAAAAGAGCTTCTCCTGGATCTACCAGGGACTTTGCAGTATCCCTGGTATTGACAGGATGCGTTTTTTACATTCACCATCTCTTTGGGATGGTTTAGATCCATTTGGACCATTCAGGACAAAGATATCGGCAGCAATCTCAGACCTACAAGATGGCATGCTGTATCATCTCTCCTCCAGCTCCGCCACAGTGTAGAATAATTTCTGATGAGATGTTTATCATGGTATTACTGAGAAGTAAGAAGAAAATAAAAGTCGGGAGAGAAACAAAATCTAGAATAAAAATAAGAAAAATGATAGAAGTGCAAAAAACAGACAAAATATCAATGAGGGGAAGGAGAGAGAGAGGGAGGAAGAAAATTTAATTTAATTAATCTGGCCCTCTTGAGATCCAACTGTTATAAATAGATCTTGGGTTATACAAACTATACGGAGAAACTAGCAACTGTATCTTCAAATAAATTTGAATATTTCATACAGGATTTTTTGGAGGTGACATGTGGAGGACAGTATCCAAATTCTAGCAAGACACACTGTAAATGAAAGATAAAATCTCTCCAAAATGCTACAAAAGTCAAGTTGATATCTATAGTGTGTCCTAACTATACTGTGCAACATACAAATAGAAGAGAACAGAAAAAAAATCTGAAGGCAGTCACAGACAGGCAAACATCAAAAGAGTTGTGATGATGCAATTTTTCTACATGCTGATAGGAAGAGCTAAATAAATGAAAGTGATTATTATTGAGGCAGAAACAGAATGTGAACACAATGGAACAGAAATCAATGTGTCAGCATGTTCTGAAAGTATTTATTTAGTCAGGCATCTTCATTCTCACCATGTCTATTCTCCCTGTGACAGACTTTTCAGTAGAAGAAAAGTATAGTTCTGTAGCACAGAGTGGATTGGCCTTTATTGCCCAAAGTTGATTGATCCTTTACTGCCCAAAAGCAAATTCCATCAACAGACTCCTTTAAAAAATATTCCGATTTGCATTAAAAAAAAGAATCAGGGCTAAATTTGTGGCACACATGTACAACTGTCTGAAGGCTTGGTATTTCTAGAATAGATTTCTAAACTAAATTACAAAGTTATATTTTGTGCTATGATTATAAAAAGTGGCAGATATAAAAGCTCACTTTTTAATTAACTAACAACTCACAATTTTTCCTCTGTCATTTTCCAATTGTCATTCCTTCAGGTTCTATCCCAGATATACCCAACTATTGTATCCACCAGCTTTCTGGAATAGAAAGGGCTTTTGCAGCTGATTTGCAGATACTACCTTCACTGTAAAAATATCTTGTCCAGTCATTGTAGAAATCTAAAGAGATCAGGAACCCCAATATAACCAGATCTACCTGCTTCCCATAATAATAATAATAGCCTCTAAGCCATTGCTGCCAATATCTCCCCATTAAATTATCTGTAAACTTCTATGTGCTCTGGGAATGCTACTGCCCCTGCAGCCTTAGATTTCCTTAGTGAGTCTTCCTGATTCAGTTTAACTTCATTCTGGTCCAATTTCATTTAACTTTTAACTTTCTATTAATAATCCATGTTCATTTTTACATGCATTTTAATCTCACTTTGGCTATCACCTCATGAAGTACTACATAGAATAGAGATAATTTTGGAACATAAATGAATGATATATTAAGACTTATTGATATTTGAAAAAGAAGTATTTAAGATAAAGACAAGAGAACAATCAGGAAGAGAAGAATTTGCTTGTGATTGGCTTCATTATTATAGAATTTTTGAATAAAATAACATTATTATACTGTTTTTATTTGTGATAGTTTAATTTCAAAATAAAGATGTGAATACTGTAATCTTATGGAATTTCATAGGATTAAAATCATCTTTTTGAAAGACTCATGCATCTGAATTCTTCACTTTCCCCTCCTATCTACAGAATCGTATGATATTGCATTATAATTTCTCCTCGTTCCCTTGAAAGTTGCTAATGAAGTGAAATGTAAATAGGAGGAAAAATGTAATGTATTGATGTCACAAAAAAACCTGTATTTTTGCTAAAGCATTGGTAGCTGGCAAACTCAACATGAAATTGCTATTTTTTACAGGCTTCTTTTGTTTCTTATTTTATATTGTTCCCACACATGGCAGGAAGATTTTAATGGTAGAAAAAGTCTTCTATAACTTATCACTGGTACTGTCTTCAGTTAGAGTCATATCTGAGAAAATTTGTTGTCTATTGGTTTCCTGAATGGAACTTTTTGTCCAAGAAATAATCAAACTGATGGGAGCCACAGTTAAAGAATATGTTTCCTTCAGTATATGTCACTATTCTGATATGTACATGAAATAAGCTGTCAAACTCCCAGCACAAAAGATTATTAAATGGATGCAACTTTCTTCTGAGCCTGTAATATACCACAGAAGCAGAGAGAATGACTTTCCAGATGAAACAGAGAACTGTCAGCCTTAGGTTTTTGCAGAGTTTATGAAAGGTAGTTTTTCTTTAAAAAAAAAAATCAAGATATATGCTAACGTCAGTCTCTACGTTTTTCTGAATAAGTCAAAAAGTTTATTCATAAGTGAATTTTCATCAATAAAATGTACTAAAAGAAATATTTCATATTTTTCAATACCATTTTAACTCTCACTAATTGGTTATATTTCCTTCTACAAATAAAAATGTTACTCTACTACACATGCAGATTTAGCCAACTAAATATTTATATGTCTGCTAAGTCATCTTTTAATGTGTTGGATGTAGAGCTGGCTTTATTTTCATAAACTTTATGTTTAACAATTAAGAAAATTTAAGTGTTTTCTGTCTTTAAATAATAAGTTCTCAGCAAGCACCTCTAAGTATATGACTTCTGATTCTTAAATCCCCATTTAATCCAAGGGACAGAAAAAGAGATGTGATGTAAAATATTAGGTTTTCTTTATATAAGTTTTAATCAGAAATAGATTAGTATGGACCATAACTCAATTCTATGCATCTGCTTTTACCTGTCTCATTATTATGTTTTCATTGATGTAGTTGTTTCTTTGATTTATAAAGATGTTTGAAAGCATATGTGATACAGTTGTTAAAATAGTTATCTCATTTAAGAAAAAAAATTGGACTAATTATTTTCTCCCATTCTCAACATATCTCACAGGCATGCTGTGGAAAAATAGAAGGCAATTTCAGAGGTCCTAAATGAAGGGCAAGATATGCATGTGTAACCAATAAATTTTTGTTTCTGTTTTGAAGTACAAAAATGTCAGTATATGGATAGACACGTTTGGAATCCTGAAAGTGTTATTACAGTGTTCTCATAAAATGACTATTATGCAAATTTCCATTTTCAGAATATGAACGTAGCCTGACCCAAAATATCTATTTGCCATTTTTATCCTTTTTTCCCCTGTTCTTTTCTTTTTCCCTTTTGCCCTCTCTTTTTATTTTCTTTTTTGATGGGCATTCTTTTACACAAATCACTGGGTCTCTAACATCCACTATTTTTATTTTTAAGAATACTTTTGAGACAACATAAGTCTTAGAGGGAAAACAGCTTATTTTGCTTCATGCCAGTTTCTCATTTATTAAAAAATAAATAAACTAAGAAAGAAAATGAAATAGAGAAATAAGCCTAGCATGCACCAAAGAAATTCATGTGCAGTGCATTTCAATGTCTCAGTTAATCTCATAAACTTCTCTATCCTGTATTGAAATCATATATTTTAGCACAACTTTTTATTCATTTATTCAAGATGTGGTCTGTATTAAAGGCAAACATTTTCTATTTTAGGATAAAAGTCATAACCTCCTTATGTCACAGCTCCTTAGTTCATACTAATGTCTGTTGGTTAATTTTTACCCAGTAACATTTTTACCCAGTACCAAATAATAAGAAGTGATCCTGATAATTTATTTTAAAAAATGTACAAAAGGTGCACAATGTAAAAGAGCTGCAATGAGGGAAATATGTAGGGAGGAAATTGTAGATTTTTATTTTAACTAAATACTAACAAAAGAGTGTTTCAAAAGACAAATGTAGGCTTGCCCTTTTAAATTTTAAATTGTATCATACAGTAAGTTGCTTGTCATGAATAATGAAAGGGATAATATTCCTCAATAGTAGAATGTCAGTACTGGTAGTACTAGTACAGCCTAGCTAATTATCTTCGAAGATATTTATATTACAGGAACACAAAGAAAAAAAAAAGTTTAAAAAGTCATATTATTAAACAAAGTTTGATAAAAAGCATGTAATTCTATGATGGAAATAATAAGTAATACCATTAGTCTCAGTTAAAACTTTAAAATTTAAAGAATATTAATATACAAATTATATCTTTATCCTTTATAAACAACAGATTATATTCTGCCAATGTAAACATGTATTGTTTTTTTTAATATTCTGGAATTTATCGTTGCTTTTAAGGTATTAGTGTAATTGCCAGGAGTTGCTGACAGCTAATGTATGGAGAGAGAAAGAGAGGGAGGGAGGGAGAGAGGGGAAGAAGAAGAAGGAGGAGGAGGAGGAGGAGGAGGAGGAGGAGGAGGAGGAGGAGGA
>BLBF01000026.1:4143121-4154534 GCA_015471245.1 Laticauda colubrina | reverse complement strand
GAAGAAGAAGAAGAAGAAGAAGAAGAAGAAGAAGAAGAAGAAGAAGAAATCATTTGACTCTGCTTCTCAAAACTGATAAAGTCAAAGTCTACTTGCTTAGAAGCCACTTCTGCCAGAATGCTTAATCATGTAAGGAATTACAATGTTTTATGCTACAATGTTGGTCTTTTAAATTAATAATGTAATAATTATATAGATGAAGCCTAGGTGAAATGATCATTACTTTAAAAGTAAATGCGTCCATATTTTTCTAAAAAAAGTTTTTTCAATAATCCAAACATACACATAGTTCATTTCTGTGGTTACTAACTATGTAAAGTTATATTTTCCTGTTGGTCAACCAATTTCAAAGTCCATAAAGTTCATGAATGTAACATATGTTGGGAGAATAAAGCTACATTACAGCACACTTAAAAAAAACCTAGGAGGAAAATATTATCTCCTACATATATTAAATTTTAATTTACAACAGTATTGCTACCGACCTTCTGTGGATTCTGTCTTTTCTATGACGGCACATGCTCTATGGAACAGCAAAGATTTGGATGGTCCTGACCCAGTTAGCCCTTCATAAGTTATTGAAGACTTGTTTATTTCTTCACACCTTTGGTTGGGAGGCTAGATAACTTTTGCTGCTCCTTACAAACTTTTGCTGATTGGTATCATTGCTCTATCTTTGCTTACAACTGGGGGTTGTATGCCATGAATCATGTTTTAATCCATATACAACATCCAAGGTCAGTATTTTGATACAGGTGATCATATAAATGATTTAAATAAATAAATAAATTCTACCTACACCTAAAAAGATTTTATTATAGAAGAACATGCAGAATTATTATTATGAAGACTTATCCTCTGAGTTAAGAAATATAAGATTATATTCATAGACAGGAAATGTAATCCAGGAAAAACAATCTTTCAGATGAAATGGACTTAACAGAACTGTAAAATGTTTTAAAGTTCAGCATTTTGAACAAGGCTTAAACAAGAAAGATTCACTTTTCTGTTTTTTGTTTTTTTAAAAGGCTCAATCTGATTAGTTGCTGTGGTGAAAAATAAAACTCCATTACATCTCTATTAAAGAGACATCTGGCCAAATGGCTTAAATCTTACCCATTTGTCTATTTGTCCATCATTTCCTGGTCAATTGGAAAGAATTCCAGTTATGTAACCTATGAGAGAGAGATATTATGTGAACAAAATGTACACTTAGCTTTTAGGTGTCTTAGCAAATATTACTTTTATTACATAGTAAGTGCTAGTGGAGTACCATTCCCTTGTTGCCACAAATGAAGCATATGTCATGCAGAGAGATGAAGGGAGGCAACGTCCTTTTTGAACAAACCATTTGTGGTTCCTAAAGAAAGACAAAGCTACAGAGGAAGACTTAAGTTTTTCTAAAATTTGATGTATGAATTTGATTGATGATTTATAAATTCTGCAATCTTGTGATTGTTCTTGAAAACATATATTGAAACTGTATGCAAAATCATGTGTAACACCCCTGCCTCATTGAAAGCTTATGCTTACTTTGGGGAAATATTTCACTTGTCCCTTTCCTCTGTGCAATCACTACTCTCAGGGTATTGATTGGCTAATCAAGTACACTGGACCAATAAGCCCATTTTAGGCATAACACAAATAGGGATCAGAAGTACCCAGACTCCCCAAATTTAAAACATTTAATGGAATATGAATACAATAGCTATTAAAACCTTCGAAAGCTGCAGCAAAATTGGAATGGGAAGGGATGTCACCTTATCATAGAATAGAAAGAAAGCTAGAGCAGAACAAGAGGTCTGCCTTAACTACCTTATTCCTGATATGAAGTTGAAGCTATTGTGGCCTCATTTATTATTTCACAACTTTTCTATCTTCAATTAACTCTTGCCAGTTCAGGCTCTTGGTTACCTTGGTTGGGAGCTCATTGATCAAATCTTTAGTATGTTTAAAAATGTTTCTGATCTTCATTATTTTGTTTAATGCTATAGTGGATCACTATTTTTTTCCACAACCACAGTTTCCACTGGACTGGGAAGTGCACCCAAGTAGTTCTCATAAGGTGTCAGATAGCAGGATCCTTCTAATTTACCCTTATAGGTAAGACTTGTTTTTAACCTATTATGTTCTTTCAATATTCTAATTAATTAATTCTTTATTGGCCAAGTGTTATTAGACACATGAAGAATTTGTCTTGGTGGATATGATCCCAGTGTACATAAAAAGAAAGGATGCATCTGTCAAGAATCATAAGGTATAACACTTAATGATAGTCATGGGGTAGGCATGGGGTAGGCAAATAGGCAATCAAATCATACTAGGAAACAGTCAATATAAATCATTAGGATACAAGCAACAAAGTTACAGTCATATAGTCAGAAGTGGGAGAAGATGGGTGACAAGAATAATGAGAAGATTAATAGAAATAGTAATGCAGTAAATAGTTGGACAGTTTTGAGGGAATTATTTGTTTCGCAGAGTGATAGTGTTTGGGGAAAAACTGTTCTTGTGTCTAGCTATTCTGGTGTGCAATGCTCTATAGAGTCATTGTGAGGGTAGGAGTTGAAACAGTTTATGTCCAGGAAGTGAGGGGGTCTTTAAATATTTTCACAGCTCTCTTTTTGACTCATGCAGTATACAGGTCCTCAGTGGAAGGCAGGTTCTAGCATGCTTACAAAATAAAGTCACAATAAAATATTTGTTGGTCCATAAAAATATTTCAATTTACAAATGATATTTATTTACTTTAAAATAAAGTCCTTTTGCTTGAATAGGTGACAGTATCTAGCTGACCTTGCCTGGACTAATAAACACAGACTGACAGGGAATCGCAGAATGGTTGGATAGATGGGACAATCTACATAAATGCACATATGCATGTATGTATGTGTGTGTACATGCATGCATACACACACACACACAACAGAGAGAAAGAGAGAGAGGAGAGATGTGATAAATGTAAGTGATATATAGAGAGGTAAAGATAGATAAAGTAATGGCAAATAATTACCAAAAGGTGAAAGCATAATCACAAGGAGTTACGTTTGCTAAGGAAATATGCACACAGATAGAAACATATTTGTTGTTGTTAGTCTCAAAATCGTGTCTGACCCATGAAATATTCCTCCAGGCCTTCCTGTCCTCTACCATCCCTGGAGTACATTTTATAGAAACATATACAAAACCTAAATACAAATAAACTTTATACATTTTTAGTTACTGTTGTCAAGAAAATGCAGTTACCAAATCAATTTGAAAAATAATTTACCACTTAAGACTTAAAATTGACATATATCTCTAAGTAAGTAGTTATGGATTCTTACCTGGCACTGTTGAAAGGGCTCTGGCATTTCAATAAACTCTACGAATATACTCCTGGCAATGTAAACTTCCTGAAAGTTCACCAATGAACCTCATGCTATAGATCTATGGAAGAGAATAATGACAACCATTCCCAGTATTCTACTGAGAACATCAAATGAATACTCATCACATAGATCAAATTATACTGGAAAATAAGCCATTAGGTAAAAATTATTTAATATTTTTTAGGTAACAATGTACTGACAGCCAATTTTGACACCAGACTTGAAACCAGAAGACTGTGAGTTAAAGTCCTGTCTTAGGCCCAAAACCAGTTTTTTAATCTTCAGCCAAACACTTTCTCTTAACTCTAGGGAAGAGTCAATGGAAAACTATTTCTGATAAATTGTTCTAAGAACACTGCAGGAATGTGTCTGAGAATCGGACATGACTGAGTGGAGAGGGAGAAAAAAATAATATATTAATTTATTGTGAAGGAGCAAAGGGCAAAAGAGAGTATCAGTGATCCTTCTGATGCATTTGGATTAAAGCCAAAGAATTTTCAGCTATTTATGTGCTAAGAAGAAAAAGAAAAATCAGTCTTTCAAAGATATATATACTATTGGTACATGGACCATGAACCAAAATAAACTTAATGCTTTCAAAGCGGAAATGTCAAGACTGAATATTGACATTCTGGAAATTAGTGAACTGAAATGGACTGGAATGACCACATCAGAGGAACATCACATCTTCTCCAGTGAATTGTGTAAGAAATGGAGTTGGAATAAAGAAAAACAATTGCCTCAGTTCATGCGATATTGTGAGAAAGCAAGCATGAGGTGTTTGAAGATTTATTTCAGAAGAAGTAACTTAGTTCAGATGTCAGAGAAGTGAGGAAAAAGCACTTCAAAGAGTCTCTTTCTTAATAACTGACAATATGAGGCTGGTAATTTAGTCTGAGAGTTTTTAAGATTTTGTATTTACTCCGTACAAATATAAAAGATACCTTGCTAAAATATGTGCTTCCTTGATCTTGCCAGTTATGCAGGGATTGACAGGTATATCAAATGAAGCATGAAGTAAACTAATACAGTTCTGTCAAGAATATTCAATATTTATGGCATGTATACTTTCCGTCAACAACTGATAAGAGTCACCAACACCAAAGTCAAACTGATTTTATATTTTTCAAGCAAAGATAGAAAAGCTCTATTTGCTCAGCAAAACTAAAATCTGCTTCTGCTTGTAGTTCAGATCAAGAACCATTTATTACAGCTTCAAGTAAAAAGTATAATCAGAATAAGATACATTCTTAATAATATATGCAGTGAAAGTAGAAAAAAATCATTGAGTTTGACTCCGAAATAATTTTGGATATACACTGCTCAAAAAAAATAAAGGGAACACTTAAACAACACAATGTAACTCCAAGTCAATCACACTTCTGTGATATCAAACTGTCCACTTAGGTAGCAACATTGATTGACAATCAATTTCACATGCTGTTGTACAAATGGAATAGACAACAGGTGGAAAAGCATAGGCAGTTAGCAAGACATTCTTAATAAAGGAGTGATTCTGCAGGTGGTGACCACAGACCACTTCTCTATGCTTTCTGGCTGATGGTTTGGTCACTTTTGAATGCTGGCAGTGCTTTCACTCTCGTGATAGCATGAGATGGAGTCTACAACCCACACAAGTGGCTCAGGAAGTGCAGCTCATCCAGGATGGCACATCAATGTGTGCTGTGGCAAGAAGGTTTGCTGTGTCTGTCAACGGAGCGTCCAGAGCATGGAGGCACTAGTAGGAGACAGGCCAGTATATCAGGAGACATGGAGGAGGCCATAGGAGGGCAATAACCCAGCATCAGGACCACTACCTTCACCTTTGTGCAAGGAGGGACAGAAGGAGCACTGCCAGATCCCTGCAAAATGACCTCCAGCGGGCCACAAATGTGCCTGTGGCTGCTCAAATGGTCAGAAACAGAATCCATGAGGGTGGTATGAGGGCCTGACATCCGCAGGTGGGGGGTTGTGCTTACAGCCCAACACCGTGCAGGATGTTTGGCATTGCCAGAGAACACCAAGATTGGCAAATTCACCACAGATGAAAGCAGGTTCACACTGAGCACATGTGACAAACGTGACAGAGTCTGGAGATGCTGTGAAGAACATTCTGCTGCCTGCAACATCCTCCAGCATGATCGGTTTGGCAGTGGGTCAGTAATGGTGTGGGGTGGCATTTCTTTAGGGGGCCAACAGCCCTCCATGTGCTCGCCAGAGGTAGCCTGACTGTCATTAGGTACCAAGATGAGATCTTCAGACCCCCTATGAAACCATATGCTGGTGCAATTGGCCCTGGGTTCATCCTAATGCACAACAATGCTAGACTACATGTGGCTGGAGTGTGTCAGCAGTTCCTGCAAGATGAAGGCATTGATGCTATAGACCGGCCCGCCCGTTCCCCAGACTGAATCAATTGAGCACATCTGGGACATCATGTCTCGTTCCATCCACCAATGCCACATTGCACCACAGACTGCCCAGGAGTTGGGGGATGCTTTAGTCCAGGTGTGGGAGGAGATCCTTCAGGAGACAGCCTGCCACCTCTTCAGGAGCATGCACAGGCATTGTAGGGCAGTCATACAAACATGTGGAGGCTCCACACACTCCTGAGCCTCATTTTGACTTGTTTTAAGGACATTACATTAAAGTTGGATCAGCCTGTAATGGTTTTTTTTTTCACTTTAATTTTGAGTGTAACTCCAAATCCAGACCTCCTTGGGTTGCTAAATTTGATTTCCTGTGATAATTTTTGTGTAAACAAAAGAACAATGTATTTAATAAGAATATTTCATTCATTCAGATCTAGGTTGTCTTATTTTTGTGTTCCCTTTATTTTTTGAGCAGTGTATATTGTGAACATCATTAAAATTAATAAACATATTTAAAAATGAACATTGAGGTGAAATGGCCCAGTTATGATGCTGAAAATATAAAAAGAAAAACAGAAAAGAAAATATAGAAGAATATTGGACCAAGTAATTTTCAGAGTATATTAATTCAGAGTATATTCATGAACATACCATGAATAGAGCATGGTAACAAAGTGAGGCAATGAATAGGCATAGCAACTAAGTCAGCCAAGAGGACTGGAGACTGGAAGTAGAAGTAGCCTAGGTGTGGCTCTATGTTAAGCTCTGCAGGTCTGCAACTATGTTTAAGCTCTGAGTCTGTCTATTAAAAATGAAACAGCTTCTCTCCTCTGCTGTATATAATGATTGCTACTGAAGTTACTTGCAACATATTTCTCTTTGAGTTTGCTGCATGTTGGAGAAATCTCCAGCTGGTTTGTAAAATCTACTTATTATGTTTATAAAGATGTTAAATGAAGCATCAGCCACCTGTGTTTATTTTTTTGGTACTGAATTATTGCTGCAAGAATCTGAATAATAATATTGTGTGCAACAAAAAAAAAGAGAAAATAAGTTATGTTCTATATGTAAAGTGGGTGACTCCAAATCTACAAACCTGATTGGTCAATAAAATGAAGATTGGATTGGTTCACTAGGAACCAATCCAAAGAGCTGCTAAAAGGCGGCAAATCTAAACAACTGCCATTGGCTGCAAGCAGGCAAGCCAGCCTGTATAAAAGGCTGGCCTCAGCTTCAGCCAAGTGTTCCTATTTATTAACTAGTTGAAGAATAAAGTATTTGTTGTTGGAACCCGGTCTACCTCGTGTGTTTTCCGAACAAAACACTGGCGACGAGGATGGGATCGTCCTGAATGGAAAAACCTGCACGCGGTGATAAGAAGTCCAGATTACAACCAAGATGTCTGGAAACAACGCACTGCCCGCACCCTTCAATCCCAAAGAAGAGGATTGGGATTCCTATGCTGATCGCTTCCAAATGTATTTGGAGAGCAATGAAATGGAAGGCATTTCAGAGCAACGCAAGAGAGCTGTGTTCCTGACGCACTGCGGGCCAACAGTTTTTAAGATGGCAAAGGCCCTTGCGAAGCCCCGGGACGTTAAACAACTAATGTGGACAGAATTGCAAAGACTCCTCAAAGCACACTACGCTCCGATGGTGTCTAACTTAATAAAGCGACACGAATTTTACCGCAGAGACCAGAGAGAGGGAGAGACCGTCGCCGATTTCATCGCTGCCCTCAGACAAATAGGGGGTGAGTGTGAATTTTTGAACATAGACGAGGCAATGAGGGATCGCGTGGTGCTGGGCCTGAGAGACTCAACCGCACAGAGTAAATTGCTCAACAAACCCAACATCACCGTTACCGAAGCCATCGCGGAAGCCACAGCCGCTGAAGCCGCGAAAAAATCTGCCGTAGCCATTAAAAAGATGAACACACACAGCGAAGAAACACCAACCAAAGACAGAAAGCACCCTGCCACCACAACCCACTACGAAGAATCGAGCGAAGAGGACGACGAGGTCCACCGTTTGCTCACGAACAAAAAAGAGCGCAAAAGGAGAAATTGGCGGGAATGCGCTGGCTGCAGAGGAAACCATCCCCGAGCCGAATGCAGATTTCTCGATGCCATCTGCTGGCATTGCAAAAAACGAGGGCACATCAAGAAGGTCTGCAGGAACAAAAAATACAACAGCCCGACGAGACGCAGAAATTCCCCAACATGAGCCGAGCCTAAACGAGCCGAGAGAAAGTGGCAACAAGAGAAGCGAGCCAATACACACCAAACTGTCATTATACAGAACGCTCAGACGGAAAGTGGAAAAAAAAATAAAGTCATCGTGAAAATCGAAGGAAAACACTGCAAGATGGAAGTGGACTCAGGGTCCTTACTCTCCATGGTATTGTGGGACACAATAAAACAGCTAGTCCCAGGTATCAAACCCAAAGAATTGAAGAAGCAGCACCTAACCCTCAAGGACTATCAGGGAAACCAAATCCCTGTGGTAGGCAAGGGACAATTCCGAGTCGCCTACAAACATCACGTCAAGGTGCTTCCGCTGACCATAGTCGGCCAAGACAGACCAAGCCTCCTGGGCATCGAATGGTTCGCGCCATTGGGCATCGGGATGACCGGGGTCGATCCAGTGACTACAACCGGCTGGGAAGACGACCTCATCTGAGAATTCCAGGACGTTTTTGACGGCTCACTTGGCAAGTATCGGGGAAATCCCATTTCTTTCAATCTAAACCCCCAAATAGCCCCACGAAGAATAAAAGCCAGGCGAGTTCCTTTTGCACTAAAGGCAAAAATAGAGGAACAGCTGGACAAATTAATAGCCCAAGGGGTGTTAGAACCTGTGGACCATGCCAAGTGGGAAACGCCTATTGTCACACCCATTAAACCTGACGGGTCCATCAGAATCTGTGGTGACTATAAGGCTACCCTGAACCACGCATTACAACCAAGCGCGTACCCGGTGCCAGTAGTCCAGCATTTGCTTCATTCCCTGGGAAAAGGCAAAGTTTTCGCCAAACTCGACTTGGCACAAGCCTATCAACAACTCCCAGTGGACCCAGAAACAGCAGAAGCACAGACTATAGTCACCCATAAGGGCGCATTCAAATGTCACCGGCTCCAATTTGGAGTAAGCGTGGCCCCTGGTGTCTTCCAGAGTCTGATGGAACGCCTTCTAAATGGCATACAAGGAGTCGTTCCCTATTTTGACGACGTCCTAATCTCGGCCAGAGATGAAACTCAATTAAGGAACAGACTCAAAGAAGTATTAACTAAGTTTAGGGAATCTGGCCTCAAGGTAAATAGAGAAAAGTGCTGTTTAATTAAGAACAGCGTCGAATTCCTGGGCTACTCAATAGACGGAGAGGGTATCCACCCCACAGACAAAAAAGTTAAAGCAATCAAAGACGCTCCTGAACCAAGAAATAAAACCGAACTACAAGCATTCTTAGGATTAATTAATTTTTATAACGTGTTCCTGCCAAACAAAGCCACTATAGCAGAACCGTTACACCGTCTGCTAGACAAAAAGGCAACTTGGACTTGGGGTTACAAAGAAAAAAAAGCCTTCCAAAATATTAAAAGCTTGCTAACATCAACAAACGTTCTCATCCAATTTAGCAACACTCTGCCATTAACAGTGACCTGCGACGCCTCACCATATGGAGTAGGTGCCATCCTGAGCCACCAACTACCTGATGGTAGAGAAGCACCCGTCGCATATTACTCTAGGACTCTATCAAAAACCGAGCAGAATTACAGCCAATTGGACAGGGAAGCTCTAGCAATTGTCGCTGGAGTAAAACGCTTCCACAAATACTTATATGGGCGGACTTTTCAAATCATAACGGACCACAAACCGCTAATGGGGATTTTGGCGGGAAACAAGCCAACACCTAATATACTGTCCCCAAGAATGACGAGATAGTCAGAGTCCCTAGCAGCTTATTCCTACACTCTGACACATCGGCCAGGGAAACAAATTTCCCATGCGGACGCTTTGAGCAGAGCACCCTTACCAGCAACCGACGAAGACCCGGCACCAGCGATGACAACGCTACAAATCGAGACTTGCCCCGATCTACCCATATCAGCATATGATGTCGCCAGAGCCACCGCGAAAGACTCATTGACTGCCTGCGTTCTTAGCTGGGTAGGTAAAGGCTGGCCGGAGAATCAAAAAACTGAAAACTTTAAACCTTTCCGGTCCAGACAGACTGAACTTTCAATCCAAAAGGGGTGTTTGTTGTGGGGTGATCGGGTAGTAATCCCTGCCAAATTACAGCCCAGGGTACTTAAGTTGTTACATGAAGGGCACCCGGGAATGGTTAAGAATAAAAGCCTTGCCAGAAGTTATGTTTGGTGGCCGGGTATTGATAAGGACATAGAGTATTGGGTAAGCTCATGCCACAAATGCCAGGCAATTAGACCATCCCCACCAAAAGCACCTGTTAAGGACTGGGAAACCCCTCGGGGACCTTGGTCAAGAATACACATTGATTTCGCGGGTCCTACCAAGGGGCATATCTTTCTGATTGTCGTAGATGCCTATTCAAATTGGCTTGAAGTAAAAGTTATGCCATCAACGACAACAGAAACTGTAATTAAAAAGCTGGACAACCTTTTTGCCACCCATGGCATACCGGACGTTCTTGTCTCAGATAACGGGCCACAGCTAACCAGCATACCATTTGAGCAATACCTAGCCTCCCTAGGTATAAGACATGCCCTAACCGCGCCGGCTCACCCGGCTGCGAACGGCAGGGCTGAGAGAATGGTTCGGTTTACTAAAGAAGGTTTGGAACAAATGGACGCTGGAGATGTCCAACAGAAAGTAAACCGTTTGCTCACACTCCAGCACATAACGCCCAGTACCATAACCAATAAGTCCCCAGCAGAATTACTTATGGGGCGAAAATTAAGATCTCACCTTGATAGGTTACACCCAAATTTTACCCCAGAAACCCCCCCTGACTCCTCTACACGGTTCAGACAATTCGAAATAGTCGATTTGGTATACGCTAAAAACTTCACCGGGGACCCGGTATGGCTACCAGGACAGATTATCCAAATTACAGGCCCCAAATCCTACCGATTAAAATTAGACGATGGCAGGGAATGGAAGCGGCACATAGACCAGCTTCGATCTCGAATTATAGAGAGAACCACAGACTTACAAACATTCACCGAAAAAACTGGCGAATTGCAAACTAAGGTGGGGGGGGAAAGGCGAGAAATAAATAAAGAACTGTTTAAAACCAAACCCATTGAAACATACGAACAAAAAGAGCAAATAAAAGACTCACTGTTTGGAGAGACTTGCGTGAAGAGCCCATCGGAAGGGGCCAGCCAAGCCAGCTCGACCTGCCCAGAGGAAACGGGAGGGAGCGGCAAAACCGTCAGCCTAAGAAACTCAGGCGGCGGTAAAATGGCTGACTCACCCTTCCAAACAGTTCCAGGGAGAAGGACGGACGACACAGCAGCCCCATTCGAACCAGTCGAAGTCTGCACTAAGAATGAACCGCGCAAGTCAAGTCGAGTCCAGAAAAGCCCCGCCTACCTGCGAGACTACGTCACCACGTAGGACTGAACTAAGGGGGGAGGGGTGTTCTATATGTAAAGTGGGTGACTCCAAATCTACAAACCTGATTGG
>BLBF01000026.1:4101176-4128121 GCA_015471245.1 Laticauda colubrina | reverse complement strand
CCAGGTCAATTTTGTCTTTGGGGTTCCTCAGGATGGCTGCTATTTTTTTGTCTGTTTTGAAGGCAGTCTTGATGTGATGCCTGTGTAGTATCTTACTGATTTTATCTGTGGTACCTCTTATGTAGGGCAGGACAGCTGTTCCATAGGTCTGTTGATCTTCTAGGTCTCTGTTATGTCTTGGTGTGTTTTTGTGGATCAAGTTGGTGATTTTGTTTTTGTGGAAGCCATTGGCTGTCAATACTTCAGTCAGGGTGCCTAGTTCAGTCTTTATATGTGTCTTGTCTGCCAGGCGTTTGGTTCTGGTAATTAGTGTTTTCGCTACGGAATTTATCTGTGCTGGGTGGTGGTGGGATTGGGCGTTGAGGTAGCGGTTGGTGTGTGTTTTCTTTTGGTATATGGTGTGTCCCAGTGTGCCATCTGTTCATTTGTAGATTAGTACATCTAGGAATGGTAGTTGTTTGTTTATTTCCGTTTCCATGGTGAACTTGATTTTGGGGTGTGTGTTGTTTAGGTGTGTTAGGAAATTGTGTAGGTTTTCTTTTCCATGGGGCCAAATCACAAATGTGTCATCGATGTATCTTAGCCATAGTTTGGGTTTGTGGGTGGCATTAGCCAGGGCTCTGGAGTGCCATTGTAGCAGTCCAGTTTGTCATTGAAAACTTCTGAATAGTCAGCAAGAAGTTGCTGCAAGTTGTGTGTGTGTGGGGGGGGGTAACTGCATTTTGTCCAGTTATTTAGAGACCCAGGGAATGGAACCAGTCCAATCACAGTTAGCTAGGTAAATTCCCAGTTATGATAACTAGTGGAAGGTGACCCTGAAAATTGTTGTATTGAATATGGAACTTTCCTGTTCCGAGGACTGGAATGGATTGTCCTTGCTGGTCTCTCAGGGTCAGATTGCAGGGGCTCAACTGATTCATGTGGAAGTCTAATAGCATATTCCACGTCTTCCATGAGATGAGGGACAAAGATCATTCTGTGTCTACCTCCATCTGGCAGGGGCTGCCTTCCAAGAGAAGATCAACATTAATTTTATTAACATTGAAAGAATAAGTTAGTGACTCAGCTGTTGGAAATGCTTTGTTGATGGCATAGTATTCCTCTTTGGATTTGAGGTTTTTTGGTTGATTGAAATGTTGAGATGGCAGGATTATGTTTCTAGGTGCCTGGCAGATCTAGGTATGTGGCCTTTCTTCTGGCACTTTAGCCAGACAGCATTTCAGAAATGGCAAGTGGCTCTTAGATGGCTTCCTTCACAGCTGATGCAAATTAGCTATGGTGTAAGTTGTTTCCTGTTGGCACAAAAACTTTTTCTCTGCATTGGCTGGGGTGCTCGGAGGCAATTGATTGCTTCTTCCTCTTCAAAGTCATCATCTTCGTTGTAGGTGTCTTCGTTGTGGACCGCAGTACAGTCTTCTTTACCCTGGGAAGACTGTTTGGCTTTTGTATTTCTGCTGCGGATAAGTTGGACAGTTCAGTGGCTTGAACTTCTTTGATGGCTTGCTTCAAGGTGAGGTTGCCTTTAGCCAGCAGCCATCATTGAAGTCAAAGGTCTCTCACACCGCAGACGAGCTGGTCCAACAGCATATCATCTAGATGATCTCAGAAACACTCTTGTAGTTCTTCCCAGGGAACAGCCTTGACAGTCTGAGGAGCCAGCAGCATGGTGGTGGTGTCAAAAATGGTGGCCCCACAGAAACGCAGAAAATAGGCTTTCTTCCTGTTAGGAGGGATGTCAGATAGGTTCGCGGTGTCCATGACACATTCAAACCTATTGATGTATGATGTCCATGTCTCAGAGCTTGGCTGAAAAGGTGGAAAATTTGGTGATATCTTCATTCGATACTGCCTGTTCTAGTGACAGCTTTTAGTGACAGCTCTTTTGGTGACAGCTCTAGGGTGACAGCTCTTTTTGAAGTGACTTCAGCCATGTGGTGCTCTCTCTTTTGCCTCAGGAATTGCCTCAGTTCATCAGCATCCCTCCTTCATTACCAGTTTTGTGTTGGGCGTGCTTAGAAGAAGAGGCGGAGGCAATATAAAGCTTTTACAGGCTTTATTTCTAACATGTAACTCAGCTTCGGCTAGCCAGAACTCGCAGCAGCAGCTGAGAGAGAGAGACAACTGATTTCCTTTGACAGCTCCTTTTATATGGAGGATAAAACAACAGAACAATCAGGGGCTTCTCTGACTCCCGTTTAAACAGTGGACCAGAATGAGGAGTTGCTGATTGCAACACTTTCTATTTAAAGGGCCTGTCACATTGGCCGACGGATGCAAAACGTTTGTAAAAAGGACACAGCGGATGAGAAAATGTTCCATCCGTTGTTATCCGCTCTCAAAAGAGCTAAATTTGCATAACCAGAGCAGACAACAATGGAAAGGAATGGATGGGGGGGAGGATGTAGAGGGGATGGAAAGCGGATGCTCAACGGAAGCCTAGTGGATGGAAGCGGATTGGAGCGGATGGCACATCCGCGGGTCTTCCGGGGGAGCACAGCGAAGTGGACGGGCAGTGGAAAGAGTGAATGCAGAGCGGATGCCAAGTGGATGAAGCGGATGCACAGCGGAAGCTTAGCGGAAGCCTAGCGGATGCACAGCATTCACTGCGCATGCGGGGAGGATGCATTGCGTCAGTCCCGTGGATATAAAGAGAAGCAGCTTGCAAGCAGGTCACCATTCAGAGGAAAGACCTGCTGCCAGACACAGGTCCAGCCAGCCAGCCAGTCAGCCAGCAAGCCACCAACCCAACAACCATAGGGAAGAAGAGAAAGCCTCTGCCATCTGCTGCCAGCCCTGGCAAGAAGGACAGGGCCACCATCCTACCCCCTGGCCCTGACTCTGCTTCTGCTGGGGCTTCTGCTGCTGGGGCTGACTCCTCTGGTGCTGGAGCTTCTGATTGCGCTGCTCCTGGTGCTGCTGCTTCTGCTGGTGCTTACTCTGCTGGCGCTGCTCCTGGTCCTGATGGTCCTGATGGTGCTCCTGGTGCTCCTGGTCCTGCTGGTGCTGCTGGTGCTCCTGGTCCTGCTGGTCCTGCTGTTCCTGCTGGTGCTCCTGGTCCTGCTGGTCCTGCTGGTGCTCCTGGTCCTGCTGGTGCTTCTGGTCCTGCCGGTGCTCCTGGTCCTACTGGCGCTGCTGGTGCTTACTCTGCTGGTGCTGCTGCAGGTGCTGCTGGTGCTGCTTTTGCTGCTACTGTTGTTGTTGCTGCTGCTGCTGGTGGTGGTGTGGAGGAGCAGCCCCTAGAACCTCGAAGCCCCTCTGATTAGGGCCCATATGGCCCTGCCAGAGAGAGGCATACGCGTGAACGGGAGAGGAGGCAATACTCCATTGAAGAGGAACATGAGGATGAGGTGCTGGAATGGCTGAGGGAGAACGAGGATCTATGGCGGAAGAGACACAGGCTCTATAGAGACACCAAGAGGAAGCATTCTGCTTGGAGAGAGAAGGTGGAGAGCCTGGACTACACTTCGGAGGTGCTCCTCGGCTCGTGGAAGCACATGCACACCTGGTACGGAAAGCTGCACCTCAAGAAATTTGGCCAGGCAGCGGTCAAGCTGATGGACTGAGAAAACTACGTGATGGCCAAGTGCAGCTTCTTGGAGGGTGAGATCCGCCACCGAGGAGCAGCCCCTCTCACAACCCTCTCTCTCAGGCAGCCCGCAGAGAGCCAGTCCTCTTCTGTCCAAGAGTCAGCTCCTGTGTCCAGGCAGGTATCTGTGGATTGTCCCACAACGAAGAACCCCCGACAGCTGCACTACCCATGGTGGAGCACTTGGAGGACCCCCTGATGCAGTGGGAGCAAGGAGAGGGCACTTCCACCACAGGCCAACCCACATCCACACCCAGCTCCACCTCCACAGAAAGGCAGAGAGGCAGACCGGAAGGGAAGAGCCACACTGTCCTGCTGGAGATCAGGGACACCATCAGAAGCAGCATAGATCTCCTCTCTCAGCTGATACACACCGACGTCCCATCCTCCAATCAAAAGCCCTTCCTCACCTAGGTCAACCAGACCCTCATGAACATGTCGGAATCACAGTACCAGGTGGTAAAGGACAGGATCACTGGTCTTCTTCTCCAAACCTCCAGACCCAGCTGAACCTGCTCCCACCCAGTCCAGGCCTGCTCCTCCACTCCAGGTGATGTCACTACCCTTCCAAGGCTTTCCACAGCCCCTCACCTACCAAGGCTATGGCTACCAGGAGCTCCAGCAGCACAGGCAACCCTTCCCAGTCCAGGCACAGGTACATCGTATGCCACCGACCCCAAAGATGCCACCGATGCCACAGATGCCACCCACGCCTCACCTTGCTCACCTGCAGACCAGACATCCCCACTACACTGCTCCTTCCTCCACACCACAGCCAATCCCGGCCTCAGAACATCTGTCATCGGTTTTGGGACTGACACCCCATGTCATGGAGGAAGGGGCTCTCAACATCACAGGACTGAGCCAGCTCTCTGAGAGCTTCCTCTACACACCGTCCCCTGTTGTCCTCTCGGGGTCAGGCACCCCAATGACACCTCAGACCAGCACTCCAGCAGCAGCCACCTCCACAGCACCTGGACCCTTCACCCCTGAGACTGGGCATGCCTCAGAGTGACTAAGAAGAGTTCCAGAGACTGATTGGCTACCTGTTGACTTTATCTTTGCTTTGGACACTTGACTTGGGTCATTTTGCTTTTACAGCTTGTTATTTAAAAAGATTATCTTCACACACTTGCTTCATTTATTTTATTAAATAAAGTCTTGGTGGAAAATTTTAGAAATGGCTTAAGCCTTTGCATGCTTGTGGGATGGGTAAGGATAGCTGTGGGAATGGCAGGGATACCTTTGGGATGGGTAATAGCTGTGGGATGGGCAGAGATACCTGTGGGATGGGTAAGGATAGCAGTGGGATAGATAAGCCTCCAGTGCAAGCATAGTGGGACTGTATGGTCCACCCTCCCAGTTGCCACACCTATGGCCCTTTATTATCAATAACAATGTAATCATTCATCCACACATTTCAACATAAACACAACTCTTTATTAAATGCCCTGTTCATTGTAGGCCCACTCAACATACATGGCCCAATCTCATCAGTGTGATGAGACAGGATGAAGGAAGCATCCATTAAGCATCTATCATCCTATCTTGCCACTCCACTGCTCCAGCTGGGGAGTTGCACCAGTGTTTCAGGAGGTTGCATTGCTTCTTCCCTTCATGTGAAGCTCTGTTGGGGCCTTTCACATCCACAGTGTCTATCAGGTTTCGCCCTTGCCTCTATTCCCCAGGCTCCATGTCCCCATTGCCTTGTTGGAGGTCCACGAGCCTGTTCTGGAACACTGGGTAGTGGGTGCGCATGAGATTGTGCAGGATGCAGCAAGCTTCCACAATCCTCCTCACAGTCTGTGGGTGATGCTGCATGGTGGTGAGAAGTACCTGGAATCTGTTGGCCAGGATGCCAAAGGCATTCTCCACCACCCGCCTTGCCCTGGACAGCCTGTAATTGAAGATCCTCTCTTCACGGGTGAGGCATCTGGAGGTGTAGGGCTTCATGAGGTAGGTTCTGAGGGAGAAGGCGTCATCCCCCACGATGAAGTAGGGCACATCTTGTGTGTCATTGGGCAGGGGGTTTGGATCTGGGAAGCCCATGATGAGGTTGCATTCCAGCCCCTCCTTGAGGTCACTGGCATTGTATACCTGGGCATCTGAAGACGAGCCGTTGCCTGAAGCATCGATGTACATGAACTTGTAGTCAGCATCGACCATGGTGAAGAGGATGATGCTGAAGAAGCCCTTGTAGTTGAAATAAGTGGACCCTGAGTTGGCTGGAACTTTGCAGGCCACGTGCTTCCCATCTATGGCTCCAAAGGTGTGGGGGAAGTTCCACTTCTGATATTACTGTTCTGCAACTTTCTTCCAGCCTTCTTCAGTGGAGGGGCACTGGAGGAGCTCCTCCAGGTATTCTTCGATGATGGCCTGCACCACTTCTATGACCACAATGCTGATGGTATTGTGTGGCACCCTCCAGCCGTACTACATGCTCCTGCACGTGATCCCTGAGGCCAGGTGGCACAGAGTCAGTGCCACCTTGAGCCCAGGGTCCAGGCTGGGCCGGAAGTTGGTGCTCTGCTTGGTCAACCTGGGTTTCAGCCGCCCCACAACTTCGTGAAACATGGCTGGAGGCATCTTCATGAAGTTCTGGAATGCACGAGTGTCTTCGTTCCTCAGCTCCACCATCAGCTTGTTGTACAATCCGTACTCTGCTCTTCTGGCGATCCATCTTTGGACCCAGTCACTTTCTGGCCGCCTCCTTTTCTTCCTGTAGAACAGTTGAAAGAACCTGAAGATGGGCTTTGCACTGTTGTAGAACGATGGTGGCTACCAAAAGGAATGTGTGATGATCCATGGTGGAAATGACTGGATGCTGTGGAAGAGGAAGAGCCAGATGAAGGCTGAAGAGGTCTGTACCGCAGGGCTGCTGGACTGAAAGTGAGATCCAGGTGAGTTCCTCTCCTTTTTTATAGGAAATATAGGTTTTCTGCTAGATGTCCTTTTGCATCCTCTAGACATCCTCTAGACATCCTAAATATCCGAGATAGGTCCTGTCTGTGAACGTTTTTTCCATTTTAATGCTTTGTACGTGAGCTGCATCCGCTTTCATCCTTTCTCCGTCCATGCTACTAATGCTTTGTGTCCGTTCCACGTCCGTTTTGCTTCCTCCCTGTGCCCGTTTTCCACTGGAGTGGATGCGAGTTGCACGGATACACAGTGGATGCCTAGCGGATATAGCGGATGCATAACGGATGACGACGGATGTAGAACGGATGTTCCCCATATGCGTTGTGGATGCAGAATGGACGCATTGGATACATTTTCTGCTCAAAAAGTTTTGAGCAGCTCAAAACTTTTTGAGTGGATGTAATCTCAGTCGACGGATGCTGGACGGATAGAGAGTATGAAAAACTGAGCCAGTGAGTACAGAACGGAAGCATCACGTTTCCCAATGGATGGCAAGTGTTTCTCTCCGTTTTACATCCTCTTTCCATCCGTTGGTGAAGTGTGACATGGGCTTTAAATAATAATTAAAATCTATTAAGGTGTAGCACTTTCACTTTTCATCAGATGTACTGAGGTAAGGACAATTGCGTCAACTGACAAAAGCAGTATGGTGCTGCTGCTGTGCTACCTCTTTTGTACATATGAAAGAGGAGGGATTTTCATCTCAACAATATAATACTGCTTTTATCATTTTAATAAAAAAACTTTAAAACCTATCAGCTTTCCTAGGTGGACAAGATGGGAAACATACCCAGATAAATTAATTCAACTTTATTCTAAGGTTACATTATCAGAAACTTGCAAGCCTAATAGTATAAATCCACCAATGTGTATTTTACAGTCTGATAAGGCAGTGAATTCCTTTCTGAGGTTTTTGTCTGCCTGTTATGTAGTTGCATACTATTTCCTCACTTCAATTGTCATTGTCTAAACAACATCTCTTTGTCCCCTTCCCATCTTCTATATACCGTTATGTAACCTGTGGATGCTTTTGATGTTAAACATGTCAATAGACAAGGAATAACTCTTTATAGGCTGTTATTATCCCTGAATCTGTTCAAATTTCTGAATAGATAAAATTACAAGTTTATATAAGAGAAAAACCTCAGTACTGGGAACTCATAACCAGTCTAGTTTGATGTAGTTCAGGCATCAGGCTATAAATTTGGAAATTACATGTTCTAGTTCCAGCTTAGGCAAAGTCAACTGGGTGCTTTTGGGACAGTCACAACTCTAGGAAGGAAGCAATGCAAACCATTTCCAAAAAAACTTGCCAAGAAAACTGCCGAAACTGCAATTGCCAGGAGCCAAGAATGACACAAAGGCGCCTCCCACCCAAAAACTCCCCAAACTTGTGTGAGAAAACTTTCTGTTTTGAGTTGGTTAGAACTCATAACCATTGCCTGAAATAATTTCCTAATGACAGTCTTCTATTATCATAAACATTGAAAAGCAATTTAAATTACATTTAACCGTATTTTGCATGGCTCTCTTTTACATGGGATCTTGTCAACTTTAAAGCAATAGAGAATAGATAATACTTTGCTCATTACAGTACTTATTTCTAGATTGCCAATTAATAAGGATAGTCATGTTAATCTGCTTCTAATCAGTCTGCACTTATTTATATCCCTAACTCTATTCCATTCTATTTTAACAGCAGTTTAAAACTCTGCACCAAAAAATGAAAGTAAAAATGCATATTTAAAGCAGATTGTTTAGCAACATATCTTTTTTTCTAAAAAAAAAACATTATCTTAAAATTGTATCTGAATTACTATTTATAGATAATAGGTTTCAAATGGTATATTAACTGTGAAAAATAAATAGAATGTAAGTCAGTCCTCTGTGGGCATGCATTACTGGATATTTAGTCAACATTTAAAAAGGGAGCATAAGTATAAAGAAAATAGAAATGTTAAGCATACACATGTGGTGAAATTTTCCAGGCTTTCCAACAGCTTTATAATTTTTTAAGAAATTGAGCATTTAAAGCAAGGGAAGCATAAAGGACTTATTGCAACATTTTCCTTCTGTTAAAAAAAAAAAAAAGCCTGAATCTTGATGTTAATTCCACAGGCTTGTGATATAACATTCACACCTCATGCTTTGGCTGCTGCCTCTGGCAAACATTAGTTCCACTGGAGGTTGGAATTCATCTTGCTTTAGGTGAAACATGGTGATATTTATTGAAATATTAAAGAAGAAAACAGATTGTGAAACCTTAGGCAAGCACATCATGTGGAGCTTCAGAGACATCTTGAGGGCATTTTTTTCCTACTTCACTTCATAAGTGGGATAATGTAAATACCTATATTTTATCAGCAAATGTTACTGCACAGAAATCTATTGACCATCTATATTTGCTTTTAAAAGAAAGCTAATTCCATTTAGATATATTATTACTATTAAAGAATGGGATTATATATCTTTGTATATAAGTATTTAGTTCAGGAATTACTGGGATCTTTTCTTATGAGGAATAGAGTGCTTTTTTCATTCCATATGGTAATGGAAAAACATAAAACACAAGAATTCCTTAAATTTACATTATTACCCAATGTATCTTATTTATATTATAATACTGATTTGTATAAACATAGGCATAGAATCAAAATCGCATGAAGTATTAATACTGCTTTATAAAATCTTAATAAGACCACACCTGGAATACTTCTGCATCCAGTTTTGGTTACCACATTACAAAAAAGATGTTGCCAATTGTCAAGATAGAAAATTTTAGAGACAAAAAAAGATGGTTGCTAAATAACAATGTGAACCAATTCTCTGCTTCAAAGCAGCCACTTCAAAGTCTTATATATAGGTGAGGTGGAATTACTTTGATAAAGCCTGTATAAAACTAGAAAAAATATTTTCCACATTCATTGCCCCATTATAAAGTATTATATTTCGTATATTCAGGCTCATTGAACTAGACTATAATCCATGGAAGTTTATGCTGTATCAGATTGGTTATTTTTTAAGATGTCTTAAGATTCACTGCTACTAATTTTCTTGGCTAGCTTTTTGAAAATATTTTAAGACTTAACATTAGTTTTGAAAGTTTGAGTCCATGTAAACTTTATTGCTCTGTCAAAATCCACCTTGCACATTCTATTTTCTTCTCCTTGTTTTTATTTTGCAAAAAATGCTTGTTTTTCTTCTGCTTTCTACTTGGAATACTTGAACACCTCTTTCAAATTTCTCTGGAGGTCATTTTTTGAAACTGCTTTATAGTTGGAAAGAGCAGGCAGTGCTAATACTATTTTTGTTGCTTTATGTTATTTTTCTTCCTATGATTCTATAGACTATCTAGCTGTTTACATTTGTCATAGTCATTAAATATTTCCTCCTTTATTATATATCCCCTGGGATGTAACTGAACCAAAGGAAGCAGAGCAGGTTTCAAAGGCCATAGCAATGATTTTACAATGAAATATGGGATATTTATTAAGTTTTTTGCAATCAAACAACTAAGAGCAAGAAGTACAGATTTAGCCAATGAAAATGTTATTGAATTCTTTTTTTGACAAATTTCAAAGGAATTTTTGCTTTATTAAATTGGATGAAAAGGAAGAGAAATATAATGCAAATTTAAAATAATGTTTGAAGGTGTGGTTTGTTTTATTCTGTTTTTGTCATGTCTTTTTGTCATGTCCAGAGTTGGACTCTGAGGGAGAAGAGGAACAGCCTACAGGAAGTGGAGATGTGGTTCTAGAGGTTGTAGAGGAGGCTGGGGAAGGGCAGAGGCTGGCTGAGCAGTCAGAGGAAGAACCAGGCCCATCCCCTCTTCATCCTCTGACATGCAGGGAGGAATGGAGAAGGAAACAACTTGGCTTACAAGATCCCCCTCATTGGTTGCAGATGGGGAGAATAGTATATAAGAGAGACAGTTACAACACAGAGTTTGCCAGAAGCAAAGCATGTTTTATTTGAGGCTGAAGTTATCTTGGTTGGTGTCCTTCCAACAGACTGTGGCTTGTTATCTCCTTGAATTTGGTAATCATTTATCCTGGTCTGTTATGGAATTTCCTTCATTATAGTTTGTTTGTTTGGTTTTTTATTTCACCTCTATCTGTTCATCAATATCGGACTGTATTGCTTTCTTTTGAAGACTATTTTTTTGAGTAAGTTTTATCCCCAACTGAGAATTATTAAATAGTGGGGCCAAGTTGGAGGCATTAAAGGACATTTATTTAAGTTTTGGATTTTGTTATGTTTGTGTTACACTCTGAGTCATCACAGTTTTGCTTGGCACTAGGAAGAACAGTGAGGCCTACAAAGCAAAGGAAGGAATGGCTGTAATGTATTTCATTTATTGTCAAGCACAATTAATGATGTATTCCATTATTTGAGAATATTAAAATGATTTGCTACAAGAAAAAAATGACCATACAACCAAACACTAAGATCAATCAGGTTTGTTTCGTGATTCTTTTGGTACATTTAGTTCTTAACTTGTGTTAAATATAGAGCTTTCTTAAGTGCAACAACTTATGGAACTCTTTGCTGAAGGAAGATTGCTATTCTTTCTGGTTCTGATAGTTCAAAACATATGAACATTTGCAGGGTAACAATTAGATTGTTGCCTTTAAAAATACATCCCAATTTTGAATTTTGTTCTTGTTCTTTAAGACTTTTAAGACATATTTTATATTTAAACAGCTCCATGAGGAATACCTATATGAAACTAAAATATGAATAATAATAATTGTACTGATAGTTACTATTATATTAGTATGATTGTACTAAGGAATTCCATTTGCTATAAATGGGTGTAGGTAATATGTGTATTAACAGTATTTCCCCCCCCCCCTTAAATTTATTAGTTTGGATGGTTCAGACTGACTTTTTTTTTGAAAAAACTATATGACATTAGTTATTTTAAATTTCCTGGTTAGCTGAGTAACTTAGAAATATTAGGAGAAGTTGTGGAGCAATATATAATTTCCAGTAATGTTTTATGATAATGTTTGTTTGAAGTGACTTCTATATCACAGTACCTGCTCTAAGGCTCTTGAGAACACTTAAATAATAAAAATTTCTTAACAAGTATTCATTTCTATTAAATGGGGAATATGCTTTATTTTGTTTCTATAATGTAATATGTGCAATGAAAATATTATTAAACCACTGTAGATTCTGTTTCGCATGATAAAGATAAAGATCCAGGGATGTGGAATACACTAATATTCAAAGGAACAAAATCCAAAGGATTCCTATACCTCCTACCAAAGCAAGAAACATAATTAAATCATGGGATGCTTCCATTTTTTTGTCTCCATAACTATTGGGGAAAATTAGTGAAGCATTAGTATTGCTTTAAATTATTTTTTTTAGAATACTACAGTAAGTATGTATTAATAATAGAATATAAAATATGTGGTACAAATTAATGTAGCATAAAATAATCATGATGGGTATGGACTACACAAAAAAAATTGATTTGGTTAAATACACATTGCATTAAATACATTTGGTGATTATTTTGCACTGCTAGATGGTGTACTAGCTGCAAATGACCCTTATGACTGAAATGAGATGTGGGTTTATATTCACAACATTCCTGATGAGCTTGCAAATGTGTTTCAGTTTCCCAGTTTATATAATCATGTCATATCCAAAGAAGCTATTCCTGCCCCCTGACAAAGTTTTTGCTAAAAACAAAGAAATTTGGTGCATTATTAACAATGACAAAATGAAATTGGCTAGAAGAAGTGGTCAATTGCCCATGCAATTGATTAAGGCATGGATGTGAAACTCATTGCCATTACATGACATTTCACAACATTTTCCTATTCGCAGAGATGGGTTGCGTGTGGCCTGCTCGTGATGTATCTGGCCCATAGACCAACAGTTTGACAACTCTGGACTAAGGCATACCTTATAAAGAAATTGTATCAAAGTAATTGGACAATATGTGTCCAATACTATCATGTTCTTTTGCTGGCTAACAAGAGACAATGATTATTTCCAGCATGACTACCTACTCTTTTTTTTTCCTGTTTTTTTTTCCATTTCTCCTATAGGGAGAAATGATTCTCCCTATATAACCAAACTGATTATGTACACAATGGAACTTATGTAGACCCAAATCGTGACAGAAATCAGAAACTCTAGAATTTTCAGTTCTACAATTCAAAATTATTATAAAGGTCTTACTTTTTTATTGTTCTCTATTTTATCCCTTGTAAAGTTAGAATAAATGATTTGGGTTGACTATTTTTCCTCAATGTTGTGCTCCATTTTTCCAGGCCCTGTGGGCTTTTGGTTAAGTATGGGCATAGTGTTTTATGCACAATGCATTATAAACATGACTGCAGTGAATTCAAGTTAATTTCATTACTCTTCATGAAAAATCAATCCAAGATGAAATCTTCACTCCTTCATCAGTTGTCAACTTGCATCATAAACTTCTTTATGCTCTACACTGAGATCTTATATCAAGAATGTTTTTTTTTCATATAGATTCAAAATACATTACCAACATTAACAGTTAAAATATTTTATTTTTAGATCCTATTTATTGAAAATGTGGATAGGCAAATTATATTAAAGAACAACATGTTATGAAATTATCTCTCCTCCCTTGGAGATATGTTCTCCCACATCTGGTATATATGGCTATAATTTGCTTCCTTGAACCAGCTCATCCTGTTAACAGAACAAGATTTTCCCCAATTCTATCACTTGTATTACACTTTGGTTGTTCTGGATTATAATGTGATATGTGATACAATCTGATATGATTGTGAAATAGTATGATTTCATATTCTTATATCCATTATACACTATTAATAGAATCTATTAATATAGAGAGTTATTTTTTATTGTATCTGCAAATAATCTGCATAATCTGTAGAGAGCTATTATGAAGAAGAGGAGAGGGGAGGAGAAGAGAGGAGAGGAGAGGAGAGGAGAGGAGAGGAGAGGAGAGGAGAAAGAGATCTCAACAGTTGACTTTTTTCCTTCTATGTCACCTTTAACACTGCAAAAGCCTTGTCAGAAATGATACTTTGGATTGTGCTTTCTATAATTATTTCACCTACCAATTTTCTTCTCTCAGAACTGCACAATAGCTTTTAATCTTAATTTCTTCAATCAAATATGAGATTTTTGGGGGTCATATTTTCCCTTGAACACTTTGTTTTTCTAAACCAGCTACAATTTTATCTCTGTTTTTCAATCCATTGCCTAATCTGATGTGCTTTATTTGCCATTTTATTTTGGACATTCTCTAAAAAACTATTTTCTTGTTCTTTACAGCAAACAATTATTGTATCATTACATGCTGGGAAACATTTTTTCCTCATTTTCCTATATCATACCTTTCTTCCCCCACTTTCACTTGGCTATTTGCTCAAATTCTTTTTTTCTTGGGCCATTGTCTACTTTGCATCATTGCTTCCACCAGTTTGATTTCCTGTCTCTCAGCTATCCTTTCTATTGGGGATTCTTTGCATCTCTGCAGCCCCTCCACAAATCTGCCACTGCATCCCCTCCTAATATTAGATTTCAATTGCAGGCAGCCTAACATTTTCCTTCAGGAATGAATTTTTTCTTCTGTGAGCAAAAAAGTTACACACATTTTGGAAAGTAATATAAATGTTAAACAGATAAGAAAAAAATTGTAATCCAAACTGCTTTCATGAATGGTAAAATTTTCAATGTTCCAAATAAATGTCATCACATGCATATTTTATATAATCTAAATCTAGTACAAATCTGACATGTTTAAGCTGGATAATCATTTCATAATTGTTTGTACAATTTTCAGATGACACAATTATTACATGAAATTGCTAAAACCAAAACAATACCTACCTTTTATAATTATACATTGAGTTTAAAGAGCTACTATAAAGATCTTTATGAACTTTAATATACTAACATTTATTAATTTAAACAACTTTTTCAAGGTCTTCAAGTATATCTTGAAATAAGACTGTAAATTGATGGGAACCACAAAGCAGGCATAAACTGGGGAACATCAGGAAATTTTTTACTTAAGTGACACAAACTAGAATGTAATCAGTTCATACCCAACATTTTAGCAGAGCTTCAGCTAATGTATTATGGTACTCTGCTGCATGCCAAAGGAATTATATGTGCAGTATATTGAGATTTGGTCACATAAAATGTCTTGGTGGGAAGATAAGGAACTTTGAACATTAGTGACCACAGATAAGTTTATATGAACCAGCTCACTGTAATTCCTTAGAGAGATCAACATCAGGTTCATGTGACATATTTGATTCTTATCTAGTAGCAGATTACAAATAATAAAAAAATAATGCCAAGCAAGAACCTTGGCAAGAAATTCAGCCACTACAGAAGCAGTTTTAGAGTTGGAAGGCAAACATTTCATGACACCGTTGTTATTGTTCTTTCAGAGAAAAAAAAGAAATATATGATGGCTATAATGGCTTCCTCTTTGGATGGGTTTTTAAGTAACATATGTTTATAAAGCAGAAAGATGTAACTGCACAATAGAGGGTTTTTATTGAGAAGTCAAAGAGCTTTTTCAACCTCCTTCAGCTTTCAACAGTTTAGTATTATAAGTGAGTTAAATCCCCATGGAAACAGAAATACTAATGGTCTAATTGGTTTAGTTCTCCTTCAGGTCCTCTCCATCATAACCAGAAAGTGTCCACCTGTGATAAATTTGGCTCAGGCTTGGCAGGTTTATGTTTTCCTGCACAGCACCAATTGCTTGCCGGGACCTATTTCTGGATCTTAAGATTCGATATCTGCTGTTAGTCTGTTTTAAGGAATCGCTCGATTCTTCTAAAGTCATTTCAGATACAAGGTGGCTGTTAATGTCTTTTTTCTTGTTCTGCATTGTTCCTCTGGCCTCTAAAATATTTGTCTTTGTTCACATCTATCTCCATGCCTCCAAACCTACAATTTTCTTTTAACTCTGATACCTGCTTCCATTTTGATTTCTCATTAGCTTTTATATTCTGGTCATTTGAATGAATACTAGTGTGATGTTCATTTTAGGAAGAAATTTATAGCAGAATCCTGGACTAACAAGCAATACTCCATGGAAACTCGATTAGGAGTGGGAGGAAAAGAGAGGTGGACTGAATAACTCATGGCAGATATCTTTCTCCAGATTGATTTGGGAGAGGTGAAGGATTTTGATTTAGGCCAGGGATGAGCAAGATTTTTGTTTCTTGGTAACTGGCACATTTAGCAGTGATATCCTCTCACTTAAATTAACCATAGCATTTATTTCCTAGGGCAGGGGTGTCAAACTTGTGATGACAGCATCATCACGTGATGTATTTCGCTAAACTGGGGATGGACCTGGCCAGTACATGGTATATCCGGCCCATGGGCCATGGTTTTGACATCCCTGCTCTAGATAAAATATCCATAGATTGAGTTGCACTGTTCCAGGTTCCTGGAAGCCAGGATATGCTCGTCTTCAACATAAGATACAAGTGGAACACTAGGATGTGTTTGTTACTATGGCTTCCTTGTGGCTTTGAATGAGTTTTTGTATTTTGCTTCCACTATGGAGGTGAAGCAAAGAATAATTTTATTTGAGACGATTTAGATGGGTTACATCATCATCGATATCGAGTCACCTCAGGTGATAAAGTTTGAGTGTTATTTCATATTTTGAATCTTTTATGAAAAGATTTAACGACATTCAGATATCTCTAAAGAAAAATTGGAAAGCCAGGATGAATTTGCCTGCTTCATAGTACAGGAAACTTATTGCTAACAGACTTCTAGCCTGATGAGACACTAAATTATGTTTTTAGCTGATGTGATAAATGGGACTTTGGTAGCAATTGTACAATTACCCCTGCCTGTTCATGTATTATATTAAATGTTGAGATATTTTAGAATTTCATATTATTTCATTCTACTACTTTCTTTATAAAAAGTACAAACTCCTCATTAACATTGTATTCTATATTGAAATCTGACATAGAGCAGCAAGCAGCAAGTTAAATCAGTGGTCGCCAGCAGTGAACCAGGGACCACTGGTGGTCAGTGAGAAAATTTTGGTGGTCTGCAGAGAAATGTCACCTCCCAAAGCAATTAATCCAGGTTGCATGGGAACACAAGGCTGCATCACCCACATGGCCTGTGGGAACACAAGGCTTGCGTTGCTTGCATTGCGAACAACAGGAGGTAGTGAGGGGAGGGGGAAATGGTGGGGGGGGGACTTGCTCCATATGCCCCCACACACCTTGCCTGGCCACCCAGGCTTCTTTCCGCTTCTTTCTTCTTCTGCTTTTGGCTGCATGCAAGGAAAACAGAAAAAGTCTTTCTATCTCTCCTCCAAACTCCACCAGAAATGAGTCTTTGAGACCCTGCAAGGCATCCTGTTCCAAGAGGCTGCACTGGCAAAGACTTTCTGGTGGTGTTTGGGGAAGAGAAAGAAAGACTTCTGCTGCTTCTGCTGTTTTCCTTGCATGGAGTCAAAAGTCTCTCTCTTCCTCTCCCTCCCTCTTTCCCCCTGACAACAGAGCTGGAGATGGCATCCTGCGATCCCAAATAAAGAATGATTAATAGGTAAGGAAAATTAGGTGGGGAATTTTCCTGCAGACTTTTTTGGGAATTTTCCCAGGGTCTCTAGTCCATGGGACTTAAAATTATGAGTTTGGTCATCCCTGAGGTCCAAAAAGTTGCAGACCACTATGTTAAATTATTTAAATCAACATTCCCTCATTCACAGGCACTAAGATTTTATGAATTTGAAAGCATTGAAGTGGATGCTTTTAATGGTTTGGTCGTTAATGCCACAGTAAAAGTGGCAAAGACAACTACTATGACAAAACAGCCTGGGATAAAAAAAAAAGTCAATTATTTCATTTTATTGCTATTGACTTTACCCACTGAAAAATACTACAGAGAGCAGGCTTTTTCATCACGTATTAAATTCCTTTTAAAAGAATACAGCAGCTTCCTTTTTAAAAAATACTTCACACTTTACAGGTTGAAAAAAATAAACCTGAGAGAAGTAGATTAAAATATGAGTTGGATAGAATTGTGTATAGTGAAATTGAAAGAGTAACATTAAAATAACAACTTATAATATTGACAAAGTGGGAAGGCTGTCATAAAGAAAGTGTTACCAGCATTTTAATTCAGCTTTATTATAGTGGCATTAAAAAGATAGTATCCTTTCAGAGGGTACTTCTAAAATTATCACCTAATCACGTGCAAATTTAGAATCAAGTCCTACTGTGCTCACAAAGTCTTGCATGGATAGATTGCATTACTGTACTGATTTATTAATTTGTAAAATAAATTCTCTCTTTGAACAACAGTTAAAGCCCATGTCGCACTGCACCAACGGATGGAAAGAGGATATAAAACGGAGAGAAACACTTGCCATCCGTTGGTTAACTCGATTCATCCGTTCTGTACTCACTGCCTCCATTTTTCATCGTCCCTATCCGTTCAGCATCCGTTGACTGAGGTTCCATCCGCTCAAAAAGTTTTGAGCTGTTCAAAACTTTTTGAGCAGAAAATGTATCGAACGCGTCCGTTCTGCATCCACAACGCATATGGGGAACATCCGTTCTACATCCATTGTCATCCGTTACACGTCCGCTATATCCGCTAGGCATCCGCTGCGCAGATGTGCAACTCAAATCCGCTCCAGCAGAAAATGGACACAGGGAGGAAGTGAAACGGACGTGAAACAGATGCGCAGCATTAGTAGCATGGACGGAGAAAGGATGAAAGCAGATGCAGCTCGCAAAGAAAGCATTTAAAATGGAAAAAACGTTCGCAGAGGGGACCTATCTCGGATATTAAGGATGTCTAGAGGATGCCTAGAGGATGCAAAAGGACACATAGTGGAAAACCTATATTGCCTATAAAAAGGAGGAGCAACTCTCCTGGATCTCACTTTCAGTCCAGCAGCCCTGCTGTGCAGACCTCTGCAGCCTTCATCTGGCTCTTGCTCTTCCACAGCATCCAGTCATCTCCACCATGGATCGTAACACACTCCTTTTGTTAGCCACCATCGTTCTGCAACAGTGCGAAGCCATCTGCAGGCTCTTTCAACTGTTCTACAAGGAAGAAAAGGAGGCATCCAAGAAGTGTCTGGGTCCGAAGATGGATCGGGAGAAGAGCAGAGTACGGACTGTACAACAAGCTGATGGTGGAGCTGAGGAACAAAGACACTTGTGCATTCCAGAACTTCATGAGAATGCCTCCAGCCATCTTTGATGAAGTTGTGGAGCGGCTGAGACCCAGGTTGACCAAGCAGAGAACCAACTTCCAGTCCAGCCTGCACCCTGGGCTCAAGGTGGCACTGACTCTGCGCCACCTGGCCTCAGGGACCACCTACAGGAGCATGCAGTATGGCTGGAGGGTACCACACAACACCATCAGCATTGTGGTCAGAGAAGTGGTGCAGGCCATCATCGAAGAATACATGGAGGAGCTCCTCCAGTCCCCCTCCACTGAAGAAGGCTGGAAGAAAGTTGCAGAGCAGTGGTATCAGAGGTGGAACTTCCCCCACACCGTTGGAGCCATAGATGGCAAGCACGTGGCCTGCAAAGCTCCAGCCAAGTCGGGGTCCACTTATTTCAATAACAAGGGCTTCTTCAGCATCATCCTCTACACCATGGTCGATGCTGACTACAAGTTCATGTACATCGATGCTTCAGGCAATGGGTCAGCTTCAGATGCCCAGGTATACAATGCCAGTGACCTCAAGGAGGGGCTGGAACGCAACCTCATCATGGGCTTCCCAGATCCAGACTCCCTACCCAATGACACGCAAGATGTGCCCTACTTCATTGTGGGGGATGACGCCTTCTCCCTCAGAACCTTCCTCATGAAGCCCTACACCTCCAGACTCCTCACCCGTGAAGAGAGGATCTTCAACTACAGGCTGTCCAGGGCAAGGCAGGTGATGGAGAATGCCTTTGGCATCCTGGCCAACAGGTTCCAGGTACTTCCACCACCATGCAGACTGTGAGGAGGATTGTGGAAGCTTGCTGCATCCTGCACAATCTCATGCGCACCCACTACCCAGTCTTGCAGAACAGGCTCATGGACCTCCAACAAGGCAATGGTGACATGGAGCCTGGGGAATGGAGGCAAGGTCTGATAGACACTAAGGATGTGCAAGGCCCCAACAGAGCTTCAAGTGAAGGGAAGAAGCAGCACAAGCTCCTGAGACACTGGTGCAACTCCCCAGCTGGAGCAGTGGAGTGGCAAGACAGGATGGTAGATGCTTAATGGATGCTTCCTTCAGCCTTTCTCATCACACTGATGAGATTGGGCCATGTATGTTGGGTGGGCCTACAATGAACAGGGCATTTAATAAAGAGTTGTGTTTATGTTGACATGTGTGGATGAATGATTACATTATTTTGATAATAAAGGGCCATAGGTGTGGCACCTGGGAGAGTGGACCATATAGTCCCACTATGCTTGCACTGGAGGTTTATCTATCCCACAGCTATTACCCATACCAAAGGTAACCCTGCCCATCCCACTGCTATTATCCATCCCAAAGGTATCCCTGCCCATCCCACAGCTATTACTCATCCCAAAGGTATCCCTGTCCATCCCACAGCTATCCTTACCCATCCCACAAGCATGCAAAGGCTTAAACCATTTCTAAAAGTTTCCACCAAGATTTTATTTAATAAAATAAATGAAGCAAGTGTGTGAAGCAAAGATAATCTTTATTAATAACCAGCTGTAAAAGAAAAATGACCCAAGTCAAGTGTCCAAAGCAAAAATAAAGTCAACAGGTAGCCACCCAGTCTCTGGCACTTTTCTTAGTCACTCTGAGGCATGCCCAGTCTCAGGGGTGAAGGGTCCAGGTGCTGTGGAGGTGGCTGCTACAGGAGTGCTGGTCTGAAGCGCCACTGGGGTGCCTGGCCCCTAGAAGACAACAGGGTATGGTGTGTTGAGGAAGCTCTCAGACAGCTGGCTCAGTCCCGTGATGTTGGGAGCCCCTTCCTCCATGACATGGGGTGTCAGCCCCAATACCGATGACAGATGCCCGGGCTTGGCTGTGGGGTGGAGGAAGGAGCAGTGTAGTGGGGCTGTCTGGTCTGCAGCTGAGTGAGGACTGGCGTGGGTGGCATTGGTGGCGTGGGTGGCATCGGTGGCATGGGTGGAATCAGTGGCATCGGTGGGGTCTGATGTACCTGTGCCTGGACTGGGAAGGGCTGCCTGTGCTGCTGGACCTCCTGGTAGCTGTAGCCTTGGTAGGATAGGGCCTGTGGAAAGCCTTGGAAAGGGAGTGACATCACCTGGGGTGGAGGAGCAGGCCTGGACTGGGTTGGAGCAGGTTCATCTTGGTCTGGAGGGTTGTGAAGAAAATCGGTGATCCTGTCTTTCACCACCTGGTACTGGGGTTCCGCCATTTTCATGAGGGTCCGGTTGACATAGGTGAGGAAGGGCTTGCGGTTGGAGGATGAGGAGTCGGTGTGGACCAACTGAGAGAGATCTACGCTGCTCCTGATGGTGTCTCTTATCTCCAGCATGACAGTGTGGCTCTGTCCCTCCGGTCTGCCTCTCTGCCTTTCTGTGGAGATGGAGCTGGGGGTGGGGGTGGGTTGGGCTGTGGTGAAAGTGCCGTCTCCTTTCTCCCACTGAGTCAGGGGGTCCTCCACGCGCTCCGCCATGGGGAGTGAAGCTGTCGGGGGGGTCTCCATCATGGCACGCTCCACAGACACCTGCCTGGACACAGGAGCTGACTCTTGGACAGAAGGGGACTGGCTCTCAGCAGGCTGCCTGAGAGAGAGGGTTGTGAGAGGTGCTGCTCCTCGGTGGCGGATCTCACCCTCCAGGAAGCTGCACCTTGCCATTATGTAGGTCTCTCTGTCCGTCAGATTGACCGTGGCCTGGCCAGATTTATTGAGGTGCAGCTTCCCGTACCAGGTGTGCATGTGCTTCCACCAGCTGAGGAGCACCTCCAAATTGTAGCCCAGGCTCTCCGCCTTCTCTCTCCAAGCAACCTGCTTCCTTTTGGTGTCGCGATAGAGCCTGTATCCCTTTCACCAAAGATACTCGTTCTTCCTCAGCCACTCCAGCACCTCCTCATGTTCCTCTTCTATGTTGTATTGCCTCCTCTCCCGTTCATGCGTCTGCCTCTTCCTCCCTTTGGCAGGGCCATATGGGCCCTCATCAGAAGGGCTTCGAGGTTGTAGGGCTGCTCTTCCACACCAGCACCACCAGCAGCTGCAGCAATAACAGTAGCAGCAAAAGAAGGGCCAGCATGACCAGCAACACCAGCAACACCAGCAGCACCAACAACACCAGCAGCACCAGCAGCACCAGCAGCACCAGGAGCACCAGCAGCACCAGGAGCACCAGCAGGACCAGGAACACCAGTAGGACCAGCAGGACCAGAAGGACCAGGAGCACCAGCAGGACCAGCAGCAGGACCAGGAGCACCAGCAGGACCAGCAGGACCAGGAGCACCAGCAGGACCAGGAGCACCAGCAGAACCAGGAGCACCAGAAGGACCAGGAGTAGCGCCATCAGAGTAAGCACCAGCAGAAGCACCAGCAGAAGCACCAGCACCAGGAGCAGCGCCAGCAGAGTAAGCACCAGCAGAAGCACCAGCATCAGGAGCAGTGCCAGCATAGTAAGCACCAGCAGAAACCCCAGTACCAGGAGCAATGCCAGCAGAGTAAGCACCAGCAGAAGCACCACCAACAGAAGCAGCATCAGCAGAAGCACCACCAGCAGAAGCAGCATCAGCAGAGTAAGCACCAGAAGAATCACCATCACCAGAAGCAGCATCAGCAGAAGCACCACCTCCAGAAGCAGCATCAGTAGAAGCCCCAGCACCAGAAGATCGAGGCCGGGCAGCAGAAGCCGCAGCAGAAGCAGAGTCAGGGCCAGGGGGTGGGAGGGTAGCCCTGTCCCTCTTGCCAGGGCTGGCAGCAGATGGCAGAGGCTTCCGTTTCTTCCCCATGGTTGTTGGTTTGCTGTCTGTCTGTTTGGCTGGCTGGAGAGCTGTGTCTGGAAGCAGGTCTTTCTTCTGAATGGTGACCTGCTTGGGAGCTGCTTCCCTTTATATCCGCGGGGCTGACGCAATGCATCCTCCCCACATGCGCAGTGAACGCTAAGCAATGTTAGGCATCTGCTAGGCATCCACTAGGCTTCCGCTACGCTTCCGCTCTGCATCCGCTTCATCCGCTAGGCTTCCGCTGTGCATCCACTTCATCTGCTTGGCGTCCGCTCTGCATCTGCTCTTTCCGTTCCATGTCTGCTTTGCTGCTCTCCCCCAGAAGCCTTGCGGATGTGCCATCCGCTCCCATCCGCTTCCATCCGCTAGGCTTCCATGGAGCATCCGCTTTCCATCCGCCCTACATCCTCCCCCCATCCGTTCCTTTCCGTGTTGTCCGCTCTGGAAGCATTTTAGAAATAAGATATCTAATTTCAGCCTCATTTATCTGGATATTTGAGAAATTACCAGGGTACAACATACTTTCTTTTTGTTGTTGTCATACTACTCTTGTTTTTTGACGAAACTACATCAATTTCATTATTAACATGTACAGTTGCTATGAATGCAGTTAGTTTCTTATGGTTTTCAGAACTTTGAAAAAGCAGGCATTGTTACAAATGCTATAACTGATGTGAATTCACTTCCCATGTGTTAAAAACCTTTTAAAGTAGGTTTTGAAAGTAACAGGTGATTCCTTTAACAAGTCCATTTCTTTTGAAAGGGCTCCTTGTGAAAAAGATTGCTTCCTCTTCAATCCCACTTGTCCTCAGAACAACGTAATTTCTAAATGGATATTGACTGAAAGAGGTGCATCACCATAAACTATAGCATCCCTTACATTTACCATTTCTGGCTACGATTGCCTGGAGTTTTGTCTCTAATATTTGAGAAAATGGACTTTATCTAGTTAAGATTATAGAACTCTTATTTTAATATCTATCAAATAATAGTTTGTACCTATTAACTGGATGTTATATTAGATAACAATATCATTAATTTTATATATTTGATATGCAGACATTCCTCAACACATGACCACAATTGGAACCAGAATATCTGTTATGAAACAAGGTAGCTATTAAGTGAATCACACTCAATTTTATGATTTTTTTTTTGCTATGGTTGTAAAGAAAATCACTGCAACTCATCATGAATCATGTGGTTATATGAATATGGCTTGTCTGATTGGCTTTGCTTTCTGGAAAGGTTACAAATGCTAATGATGTTGCAACTGTTATAAATAATGGTTCCCAAGCTCCTGAATTTTGAGTGTGGAAATGCTGCAACAGTTGTTGAAGTAGGGTGAATACTGCTTGTAAGTCATTTTGAACAGTCACTAAATGAATGATTAGAATTCAAGGAATATTTGCATGTCAATGATCCCAAAATGCTGCCTTCAAATGTCAAGCTGCCCAAATAACTGCAAATCAGCAGAGGGTCTTGATGTTGCTTTGTTTAAACAGTAGCAACACAATATTCATTTTTGGGAAACAGAACATCTGTGAGCAAGCATTTTTATCAAGTCAGTTGCAACCATAATCAGCAAACCATTTCTATGTATCCTATTAGGAATAAACAATTTTTGACAAACAGTACAAATAGTACCATGGTCAGATAATGTATTCCTAAAATCATTGTTTTTCACTTGTTTCTTTTTCCATATTCCTTATGTATCTTAATCCCAGAATATTTGTTATTTCAGTACATTTATTTATTTATTTATTTGGTTTGTCAATTGCTTATAAGATAATAGGTAAAAGTAAAAACATAGTTATGAATACATGGATACATATAAGAAAAATAAAAAAAAATAAAAGAAACAATTGGACAGAGACAGTAGGCACGTTGGTGCACTTATGCAGGTCCCCTACAGACCTCTTAGGAAAGGAGTGAGGTCAATAGTAGACAGTCTAAGGTTAAAGTTTTTGAGGTTTGGGGAAGACAATGACATCCAGACATTGACCACTCTGTTGTTGAAGTCGTATTTCCTGCAATCAAGTTTGGTTAGATTAACCTTGACTTTGTATCTATTGTTTGCTCTTGTATCATTATGGCTGAAGCTAAAGTATACATTGACAGGTAGGACATTGCAATGTATAATTTTATATACTATACTTAGATTTGACCGAAGGTGGTATAGTTCTTGGTTTTCTAGGTCTAGAATTTCAAGTCTGGTGGCATAAGGTATTCCGTAACGAGTTGAGGAGTGGAGAACTCTTCTTGTGAAATATTTCTGGACTTTCTCAACTGTGTTACTATCAGATACGTAATGTGGGTTCCAGACTGATGAGCTGTATTCGAGTATTGGTCTAGCAAATGTTTTGTATGCTCTAATTATGCTCTATGATATTACCAGAGAAAAAGCTACGGAGGATTAGTTTAACAACTCTTAATGCCTTTTTGGCGATGTAGTTACAGTGGGCTCTAGCACTTAGATCATTAGAGATGAGTACTCCAAGATACTTGACAGAGTTTGGATCATCAACAAGGTCTTGACTATTCAGTCTGTATTTTATTTTCTGATTTTTTTTTAACCAATATGTAAGACAGAGCATTTATTTGTTGAGATTTAAAGTTGCCATTTGTTTAACCATTCTGATACATAGTCAAGGTCTTTTTGAAGGGTAGCAGTATTGTCTGTGGTATTGAATAGCTTTACATAGCTTTAAGAACACAGTTGCTCTTAATATGATCACAGAGGTCATTTGTGTAGAGTATGAAGAGAGGTGGTCCTAGAATGCTGCCTTGGGGAACATCAATGTGGACAGGTACAGAATTTGATAGGATGCACCCAATTTTGACCATTTGTTGTCTGTTTGACAGAAATGCTTCTATCCAGTTATGCAGGTGTCCAGAGATACCTTAAGATTTTAGTTTTAGGAGTAGTTTGTTGTGTACCACTGAATCAAAAGCTTTACAGAAGTCTATGTAGATTGCGTCTATTGCATTGCCCTGATCAAGTTGTGTAGTTGCAGATTAAGTGTAAGAGTTGCAGATAACATGATAGCTTTTTTTGAAACCAAATTGTTTATTAGAGAGTAAGTTGTTTGTCTCTAAGTGGAGGATGATGGATTGGTTAATAATTTATTCCATGACTTTACAGGTGTTGCAACATAAAGAGATTGGTCTGTATTTTTCAACTAGGCTGGGGTCTCCCTTTTTGAAGATGGGGATGACCCTGGCTAGTGATCATAGTTTTGGCAAGGAGCTGGTCCTGAAAGATTTTTCAAAGATCATAGAGGTTCCTGCTTAGAGGTTTGGCTGTGGCAGTGGATAGCTTTTTTAAGAAGTAGGCACATATTCCGTCCAGTCCAATAGATGGAGATGTTTTTAGATTGCATAGTGCTTTTTCAACATTGTCTTCTGTAAAAACGCTTATATTAGATCATTGTAGTTGTCTGTGGTTCGACTAGGAAATACTGGGCATGATCCATTGCATTGTTATTTATTTTTGAAAGAAATTTCTGTAGCCTGTTATCTCTCTCGAAGGCTGTCTAAATAACTTCCATGGTTTCCTAAATGCCCTTTAAGATGGTTTAAGTTAGATTTGATCTTGTGTCACCCTGTCATTACTGGAATAGGAACTAACTTTTATCATTTCTGTGTTACAAATGACACATATCTAGTTGATTCTATATGACTAAAGAACTGATAGCACATAGAGAATTAAATATAAGTATTATTTCTACAAGTGAGTCGTTTAGCTAACAAGCATCCTTTGGAAAATAAAGTATGGTATAAACAGTTAACAGCAGCTGTATCACCTTTGATGGTTCTTTTTTTTCTTTTGAAGCTATATCTGGATGAATAGAACTGAAAGAATTTGACGGTATTTTGTGATTCATCCACAAACTGCTGAATATGTTCACTTCATTGGTGCATCTAATCTTAGATGCTTGCATGAATTCTCAGTTCCAGTCTAAAAAGGAAATCAAATGATGAGGAAATCAAATGAAACAAATTCTTTAATCTTCCTGCCTGGTTTATATTAATTCTATACAACAGAAATGAAAAATGAATTTACATGGGATTTATGGGTAAAAGAGGACAGATATGAAGGTTGTGCTTGAACAAAAACAGAAGGAAAAAAAATAACCTGAATAAAAATATTCTTCCCATCCCTCATATCCATAAAAGCAAAATTTAAGATACAGAAATGAAAACAAACCACAAATGCACAAACCTGTGCATTTCACAAATGGGACTTTTATTATTTAAAAAATGTTCTTCCAGCATTTGAACATATCTACATGTGTGTTAGAAACACAAAATCCTTCCCTAGCCCAGGTTATTACCATGTTTCTCCCACAATATGGCTCACTCCAAAACGAAGGCCCAGCACTATTTTGTGCACATGCAGTTAAATTGAGGCCTGCCTCAAAATTTGGGCCTATTTAAGTTCATGAGCAGCCATTTACAACATGAGGTGAGTGTTTTGTT
>BLBF01000026.1:4059437-4087200 GCA_015471245.1 Laticauda colubrina | reverse complement strand
AAAGAAAGAAAGAAAGAAAGAAAGAAAGAAAGAAAGAAAGAAAGAAAAGAAAAGAAAGAAAGACACAATTACAAGAACTTTAGTAGTGGAGTCACCAGGAATTCCAAAATGTACATAAAATTGTCAAATGTTAGAATATCTTCATTATCAATTCAGGACTGTATGCTTTACTTGTCATTATTTTAATTTTCTTTATATTCAGACATGGTCCCATTTTTACTGTATTCCATGATTTTCTCTACTACAGACTGCAGAACATATGCAGTTGTAGCTATCAGAACAGTGTCATCAACATAGTGCAGGTTATTTATGTTTTTCCTCCAATTTTAAAACTATATTTTTCTTTTTACAATCTAGTTTTTCTCAATATAATCAACATACAAATTGAATTAATAAGTGGAAGTATATGTTGATAAATATACTTTAAAAATTAACTATCCAGTCACTTCTTTGCCAAACTGAAGCCAGTCATTTTATTTTAGTAGAGAGACAATTATCCCAGGAAGTTAGTCATTATTTTTGGCATATTGTGATTGCCAACTGCAGTTGTATTCAAGTCAGACAACTTGTAAAGAATTCAATGGTAAATTCAATTATTTCTAAGTGTTCAGTTGAGTGTAATGTTTCTATTATTTAAATGTACACAACTGTTAATCAAATGCAGGCTTTAATGTTAAACAGTACGTGATACCAATTATTACAAATAGCAAGGTGTTTAGATAAATTTTCAACATGAAACTTATTAAAACAAAATAATTGTCAGAATGTATAAAGTAATAAAGTGTAAGTGAATGATATTATAAAACAGGGATAACATTTTTATTTAGATTTTTCAAAAACAGGCAAGTATGTTGCATTTATTCTTTCACATTTTTAAAGTATAAATTCAAATTGGATTAAATTAATTTCAATAGGTAGGAACTATTGATTCGTACCACAAATGTTTCCATTGAGACTGTTTTTTCCTTATTAAAGATGGATTTTTTTACCTTATTTTTTTTTAATTGTTTTTGGTTTTTTTTTTCAAAATTATATGTGGCTTTCAAGAAATCATAAAGTTAAAGGAATCCCAGATTCTTAATTTCAAAGGGTATTTCTTTTTGAATAACTTCAGTATTTCACCATAATTTGCAGATTCAAAGGATGCCTTTTTGACTTTCAGAATAGAGGCTTCAGCAATCTCCATAGATTGCTCAAAACTCAAAGTCACCATTAAAACTATGGAATCATCAGGCCACAATAAGATATCAATACCCTATAGGTATTTCTTACAACGAAATTGCCCGGCAGCAAAATCTGAACTTTAGGGTCTGTAGTGTACAATTCTTTGACTTGTTATAGTAAGCCTTGTTTGCTGTAGAAACTCACTTTGAAAGTGTCCCTGTCATTAGTTGACTTCCTAAGGACCTTTGGTCAGGTCTGATCGATATGTGCCATCACGCATTGTGATGTCGTACATCACAAAAGAAGAAATCATTCCAAGTTAGCATTTGTAACACAAATTCTGGTATTCCACATGAAGAACTGTCTACAATATATTAGGAGAATCAATACAGTTACTTGAAGTCTGTTACCTTCATTTAGAAAAAAATCAATGTAAAGATACTAAACTATTGCTAAAACAACAACAACAACGGCAGATTAAAACACATGCACACTGGTTTTAACACATTTATATTAACATTCAAGAGGCCATAATATTCTTTAGGAAAAATATGCATTTTTAACTGGCTTCCCATTGAATTGTAAAAAGAGTGTCTTGAGGCAGAAATTAAAATATGTAATCACAATACTTTTAAAAGACTTTCTCATTTTTGGAGGAAAAAACTGTCAGTGTGTCATCCTCAGAGAACAATGAACATAAAACACACATAGGGATACATTTACATATTGTCAGTGGTAAAAATGATAATCACTTCAAGACAAAGCAAAATGACAGATGAAAGAAACCAATGGAACATAGCCTGGGGAAGCTCCTGGGGCCAGTCAGAGAACAGAGATACACCTGCTGTATTTGCATTGAATAAATCCCTAACTCTGTTCAGTAATGAATGTTGAAGTTTCCCCAATGAATCCACTCTATTTAGAAGCATGGCATACATTTTCAATCTGTCTCCCCCTCTCCTTCTCTCTTTCTTTCTTGCCTCCCCCCCCCCCCCCCCCCCGGTAAGGCTGGTTTTTCATTTCATTTTTTCTGCAGTGATATTTTATTTTATTTATTTATTTTGTCAAGCTATTATAAGATAACAGGTATAAGTATAAACATAGTTATGAATACATGAAATGGATACATATAAGAAAAATTAAAAAAAATAAAAGAAACAATACAGCAGGGATGTAGGCACATTGGTATGGATTGCTTTGGTTTGGATTTTATTTGGATTTCAGTTAAATTCTGAAAATAGATTTTATAAGAAAAGTTTTATTGAACTTTTTCAGTACTACTGTCACTGCTATATGAGAAGTGCTGCCTAAAAATAGTTGATCTTTTTTTGTCTTTGAAAAACTAAAGGGAAACTGTCCAACCACTATAGCTGTAGCTAAACTGTATAGAGAATGTCAAAAGGCAGTTTTAGCTCTGCAGTATAAACATGTTATACATGTATCATAAGAGAAGAAAATAAATGCCTTATTTTCTCTGCATGTAGTATATGTTTACAATACCTCTTCCTCTTACATATATGTAGATGTCCATGTCTTTTCATGCCCTTGCCTAAAGCTAGAGGATAAAAGAGGCCAATAGTATAGAAAAGCTCTTTTCATGCTATTTGCTTTCTCCTTTTCTTCTCACCACTGGCTTGATGATGGGAGAGGGACAGTAAAGTGGAAAAGCTTCTTTCATGCTTCTTTCATCTGGTTTCTCTCAAGCCCTGATGAGCAGTCAAAAACGGCAACCAACATAGAAAAAATGTATCTTTTTCATGCCATTGACGTTCTTTCCTTAGCAGTACATGAGCAGCAGATATTTTTGGCAAGTGCTGCAAGATGTGTCTAAGAAAAGGACTAGTAGGTGGAAGTAACAACAATCCAGCATCCTTCCAGGCTTAAAAGACATCAGTAACCTTGAAGAGAAGACTAAGATGATTGTCTTTTGCAATATTGACCTGTACCAGTCAAAGACAACCAAACTGTTTTATCCAGGTGAATCTGGTGACTTCTTCATTTTGGCAAAGCCAATGTAAGGCGGAGCTCCATTCAAAATCCAAGAAAGAAATACTTAGACTCTTTAAATTAGAGAAAAGTTATCTTTTACTGAAAGTGAAGTGGTAGCAACCAAAGAATTCTGAATCTGAGAAATTAGGTGCGCAATTCACATATACAAAGTGATGGAAGTGTTCCCACCCCCAATAGTTCAGATGAAACTCCCAATTAGAAATTGTGAATATGATCATGTGGGCATCTTCAGGTGATGATGAGGCCTCTGTCCATTGACCTTGGCGTAGTTTGATAACGGGTTGCAGTTCCGCAGATAAAAGAAAGCTAAGCGAGAAATCGAAACCTAACTCTATTGTATGCTCCCCCCCCTCATTTACACAACAGAAGAATGTAACACCTCCAGCTCACTTCCCAGACTTATCTCTACCTCCCCTTCCCCCTGTTTCTTATGACAGCTGAAAGATGCAACTTGGGCCCCACCCAAGCCAAACCATTTCTAATTGTATAGTCATTTGAATGAGCCAGCAACCACTCATCCAGTTTTAAAGCTTCTTTTAGTTGTTCGGTTAGGTCATTCGATAAATCCACTTCTTGTTTCTTCTTTTGGGCTCTGGTGATCACTGGGGTGGATAAATGTTTGATTGAGACAATTGGACTTATCACCTCCTGGCGCATGCTATTATATTGGGGTAGTCTAGAGAGAGCATCCGCCATGAAGTTCTTCCCTCCTGGAATGTACTTCAGTGAGAAATTGGACCGCTTGAAATACTGGGCCCAGCGAACTTGTTTAGGGGACAGCTTCCGAGGCGTTTTTAAGGCTTCCAAATTTTTATGATCAGTCCATACCTCAAATGGATGTTTTGCTCCTTCCAGGAAATGTCTCCAGGTCAGCAAGGCCCAACAAACTGCAAAAGCTTATTTTTCCCAGACGGCCCACCTTCTCTCTGTTTCAGACAGTTTACAGGAGGTATACGCACAAGCTGTAAGGTCCCTTTCTCGTTGGCTTGAAGTAATACCGCTCCAACAGCCACATCACTTGTATCGGCTTGAATCATGAAAGGAGGTTCCATATCTGGGTGTTTTAGCACTGGTTCTGCAGCAAACAGTCGTTTTAGCTTTTCAAAAGCTGCTTGGCACTCCATGGACCACTCCAATGGCTTGCTCGGCCTTGACTTCACCTCCCCTTTTGTTTTTAAGAGATTTGTGATGGGCATTGCTATCTTAGCAAACATCGGGATAAATTGCCGGTAAAAATTTGCAAATCTCAAGAAGCTTTGAAGTTGTTTTCTGGTACGTGGTGGAGCCCATTCCAATACAGCATGCACTTTCTCTGGATCCATTTCTATGCCTTCAGATGAAATGCGATATCCCAAATAGTCAATTTTCTCTTGATGGAATTCACACTTGGGCAGTTTAGCATACAACTTAGTGACACACGGTTTCTGTAGAACCGACCGCACCAGTTTCACATGTTCATCTAGAGTTTCCGTGTAGATAAGAATGTCATCAAGATAAACCAGAACCCCCCTGTATAAATGTTCATGTAACACTTGATTGATCATCTGCATGAATACAGCTGGGGCCCCTTGTAAACCAAAAAGAAGAACGTTGAATTGGAAACAACCCATCGGGCAGTTAAAAGCGATCTTTCACTCATCCCCTTCCTTAATTCGAATTCGGTAGAATGCTTCTCTCAAATCCAACTTCATGAAAATCTTTCCCTTCGCTAGGTGGGCCAACATGTCCTTCATCAAAGGAAGGGGGTACACGTTTTCCACGGAAATGGCATTCAAATTTCTGTAGTTCACCACCAAGCATTTGGAACCATCTGACTTTTCATGGAACAACACTGGGCCGCTACCCGGGGCCTAGCAGGTTGAATGAAACCACGTTCCAGATTTTTATCTAAAACAATCTTAGCTCCTCCAATTCCCGTGGTGTCATTGAGTACAACTTCAATAGCACAGTCTGTTGGCCGGTGAGGCGGAAGCTCATCCGAGGCCTTCTCACTGAACACTTCTTTTAAATCCCAATACTCTTTGGGAATTTTCTCCTCCCCTTTCACAGGTTCAGTACCTGTGGAAGCTATTTCAATCAGAATCTTTAGCTTCGGCTGAGATCTCCTCTCTTTTCCCGGTCGCTGCTTGGTGCATATGCGCAACAACCCCTTTCTCAAGTTAACCTGGGGGTTCCATTTCTGGAGCCAGGGCAATCCCAGTATTAATGGTTGCTCCATCCTAGGGACCACAATAAAACGTAGAGTCTCATCAGGCTCTCCCATGATCATTTCTATTGGTTCCGTGATAAAACATGCAGGGCAACCTCCAGCCACTGATCCATCTAATTGGCAAAAGGAAATGGGCATCTTCAAAGGTTTTAGTTTTAAGCCCATTTTCTCCACTACTTCCGTGTTGATTATACACCTTGTGCACCCAGAATCTAACAGGGCTAGCATTTCCCCTTTGACCTCTGAATTGGGTACCCTCAACTTCACCAGAATGGTCATAGGTCCCACGCTTGGACTTACCAGGAAGTCGTCTTCCAAATCGAAATCATCCTCCTCAGGGGTAACTGGGGTTTCTGATTCCTCTCCTGCGGGAAGGGTGACCTCTGCCATCTCTTTCAACTTTAGTGCTGCTTCACGAGGCTTCACTGGGGATTTTTCAGGTTTCTTCCCTTCTTTTGGCGTCCCCTTTGGTTACAGTTTGACTTTGTAGTTCACAGCCCGGTGACCTTCCTTCCTGCATCGAAAGCAGGCTGAGGGGTTGGGTCTTGCCGCCACTCCTCCCCTTGAGGTTTGGGGACCTCTTGAGGAAGTGGGGGGGAAGGCTTGCCCCACCCAGAACCTCCCCGCTATCTGCTTTGGGTTAAATCAATTTCCACTTCTTCTGCCAGCAAGTACCACATCTGCAAGTCATTTGGGTCTCTTCTAACATTGCATCTCTGGTACACATCTTCATTTAAACCATCTTTAAACGCTTCTGTCAGGGCTTCCTGGGACCAGCCTCGGATATGACCAGTTAACTGTCTAAATTCTTGGATGTAGTCACCACTGACCTCCGCCCTGATTTATGGTCTTCATCTTAATCCGGGCCTTGCGCTCTGCCAGTGGGTCCTCAAACCTAGCCTGCAGCGCAGTCATGAACAGGTTATAATTCATCAACTGGGGAGCATTATCATTATGCAAGGTCACCATCCACTCTGCAGCTGTTCCTTCCAGAGCCCTGGTAACACATCTCACTTGGGCTGCTTCTGAGGGAAAATCCTCCCCGTATTCTTCCATATAGCTCCAAACTTGGGCTAGGAAAAATCCCAAGGTTTTGGGATTTCCCTCGTATTTTATTTCTAATGGAGGCAGTCTAGGAGCTCTACGCCTTCTAGGAATTACACCCCCCCCCACTGAGGGGCCTGGGGCTGCTGCTGGCTCAGGTTGATTTATGGGAGAAGGGGCTGCTCTGCTTCTTCTAGTGGGCGCTACTCCCCCTTCCCCTTCATACCTTTGTGCAGCTTGGGGTTGTTCAAAGGCTTCATTCAGGAGTCTCCTAGCTTGATCCAGTAAGAGTTCTCTCTTTTCCCTCTCTTGCCATGGCTCCTCTTTTCCACGCCGGCGGGTAGTTGTGATCCCAGGGGGGGGTCCTTATCCAGATCTTTCCAGCCAACCCCCACCGACCATCTGGGCTTCACAGCTGGATCCTCTTCCAGATTTAGCTCTGCTAGTGATTGAGCTTCCTGTACCAGCAAAGAATTTTGCCCTCCAATGGCTCCCAAGTCTTCCTGATCACTAGTTGAAGATGACATGATGTCCAGGCTCCCTCGGAAGAAAATTGGGTGTTTTCTCTGGGTGGGCTGGTAGAGTCAGATTCAGAATAATGTCAGGCAGTGCTCCATTCAAAATCCAAGAAAGAAATACTTAGACTCTTTAAATTAGAGAAAAGTTATCTTTTACTGAAAGTGAAGTGGTAGCAACCAAAGAATTCTGAATCTGAGAAATTAGGCGCACAATTCACATATACAAAGTGATGGAAGTGTTCCCACCCCCAATAGTTCAAATGACACTTCCAATTAGAAGTTGTGAATATGATCATGTGGGCATCTTCAGGTGATGATGAGGCCTCTGTCCACTGACCTTGGTGTAGTTTGATAACGGGTTGCAGTTCCGCAGAGAAAAGAAAGCTAAGCGAGAAATAGAAACCTAACTCTATCGTATGCTCCCCCCCCATTTACACAACAGAAGAATGTAACACCTCCAGCTCACTTCCCAGACTTATCCCTACCTCCCCTCCCCCCGTTTCTTATGACAGCTGAAAGATGCAAAATGATAGTAGAAGATCTTGAAGGCTGACAGCCAATCAAATCATTTTTAAAGTGAAAGTATTTTATCTCAAAAAAGTGTACTTATCTGCCCTGGCGATCTGTACAGCAGAATTGCAAAACTGCATAGAGGAAGTCCTTGATTGCAATCACATTTGTGACTGGATCCTCCATTGCTAAGCACAATACTGTGGACCACAATACTGTGGTCATTTAATGACTTTTTTGCCATGGTCATTAAGCAAATCACCACAGTACTTAAGAAAATCACATGGTTGTTAAGTGTCTCTGGCTTTACCCATTGACTTTGCTTATGGGAAGCCTTATGGCAAGATTGTAAATGCCTATCACATAACCTCAAAATGCTGCAACTGACATAAATATATGCTGGTTGCCAGGCACCCAGATTTTGATCATATGAATGTGGCAACACTACAATAATTGTAATATTTCAATCTGTGGTCAGTAAATCAATGCCGTGACCTCCTTCGCACAGTGCCTGGAGGTTGTTAGGGGCTGGATAGGGAGCAATGGGTTGAAACTCAATCCTGGTAGGACTGAATGGTTCTGGCCTTGGGGTTCTTTGGTCTGTGAAGAATTGCCACCTTTGGTCATGAACAGAGTGGAACTTCCCCAAAGAGACCCAATATGTAATCTGGGGGTTCTCATGGACTCATGAATCCTACTTGAAGAGCAGGTGGCAGTCGTGGCCAAGAGGATCTTTGTGCAACTGTGGGTTGTGTACACCCTTGCCTGGACCAACAATTCCTACTCATGGTCCCTCATGCCCTTGTCACCTCCATCTTGACTATTGCAATGCAGTCTACATGAGACTGCCCTTGAAAAGTATCCAGAACCTCCAGTTGGTGCAAAATGTAACAGTCTGCATGGTTTTGTGCAGACCATGCAGACTGTTACATTTTGCACATGTGTGAGAGGTACACATGTGTCACCTCTCCTGTTGGAGCTGCCTTGGTTGCCAATTTGCTTCCAGGTGCAATTCAAGGTGCTGGTTATCATCTTTAAAGCCCTTCATGGCTTAGGTCCAGCTTATCTGAGGAACTGTTTTTTGGATGCCAGTCACATGCAACTGAGTGCACTAGAGTGGGAAGGCAAGGAATATTGTGGGTTCTGTTTTCTAAGAAGATATATCTGGCAGGACCCAGAAGAAGTGCCTTCTCCATGGTGCCACCTTCCCTCTGGAACATCATCCCTCTGGAAATTAGACCCCCCCCCCATGCTCCCCCGCCCTTCTTTTAGAAGGCCCTAAAAACCTGGTTCTTCCAATAGGCCTGATGAACCAGAGTGGGATGGACCTGTTAAATGACTGGTATGAGTATGTGTTGTCGCCAGAATGTAGGGGGTTTATTTTTTTTAATTTCTTTTATGTCATGTTTCTATTTCCTATAAGCCACCTTGAGTCACTGTGAGTAAGCACCAATATACATTTTCCAAATAATAGATAATACTAGTTCCCACTGTAACTCTAGTCATTAATCAAATGTTTGTAAATAAAAAACTATCTGTATTTACTGTTAGTAGGAAAAGAAAGAAATGTAGAAAGCCAGAAACTTTGTAATACTAAATTCTCCTTATCCATTCTCCTGCACACACACGGGTGCATGTGCGCGCGCACACACACACACAAATTGAAGTACCAAATTACTATTACTTTAATTGCTATAGAACATCCAAAGAAACAACAATTTGCTTTTATTTTCAGTCCATAGAACCCTTAGGTAGAATTAAGAATTCCAAATATTTCGAGATTGTAATGAGTCCTGTTTTCAGGAGGGAAAAATGAGCATGTTTTTTTAAACTAATACTAAAGTAAAAGCCTTTGAAAGTAAGCATTGATCTCTGAATCACAATAAAAGATAAAGAAGGACAAAATGATCACATATGTTATTTTGCACTTGCTTTTAAAACATCATTTTTCCTTCCCCAGACTTCCATTTTTTAAATTCTCTAACAAAATGTTTATTTTTTGTTATCTTGAACTAGCAATTACAGCTTGCTCTCTGGATTTCTTTTAGTACACATTGATCCATTAGCTTTGACAAAAAAACATTGCTTATGGTAGCATTCACTTTCCTCCAACATTGACAGTATGAGCTTGCTAAACTCACCACATTAAAAAAACAAAGAAAAAGAAGTTTCTGCTCAGAAGTTTGTTTCATTGGCAGACTGATGATTGATGTCACTAGCAACTCAATAAGACAGAAGTCTAGGTAGAATTTTGGGGTGACCCCTTCTTCAGCTGTTCTTATATACTTATGTTTCCTATGACTTGTTGTATTTTAAAAAGCTCCTAATCAATGGTGGGATTCAAAAAACATTACTACTGGTTCTGTGGGTATGGCTTGGTGGACGTGGTGTGGCTTGGTGGTTGTGGTGTGGTGGGCAAGGGAAGGATACTGTAAAATCCCCATTTCCTCCCCACCCCACTAACTTGCTTTCCAGCTCCGTTCTCGTGTGCAGGGCAACAAAAGAAAACCCAGTCAATCAGCTGGGACTCGGGAGGCAGACAATAGATGGGGCAGGGCCAGTCAGAGGTGGTATTAGCCAGTTCTCTGAACTACTCAAAATTTCTGCTACCGGTTCTCCAGAACTGGTCAGAACCTGCTGAATATTACATCCGTTCCTAATTCCTGTCTTATTCAAGACACTTAACATTTTATAATCATTTATTACTCCTTTTTCCTCTAGAGCAATTTTCCTACTATTCAAACTAGTTCCATAGCTTCATGACAGACTACAGTTAAAACAAAAAGTTTCCTCAACACAACTAATGGTATCCATAGCAATTTTTCTAAGATATAACAGAAAATGTGAGGTTTGGCAAAAAAAAAAAAAAAAAAACAGTGCTTCAAGGAGGACAATTAAAGACAATCCCTGTCTCCTAATCAGGTATCCTAGGACTTGTTTTTCTTTAATTAACGGTTCTATAATCTGAAAAAGTTTGAAAATCCCCAGTTGATGTTCATTAAGTCAAGTTCACGCCATTTCTGAACCTATCCTCTCTGACACTCTAGGGATTTAGAAAAATTATTATTACAACTGTATTCATATTGTAATTACAAATATTGTTACAACTATATTATGTTGTTGTTACAAATATTTGATTCTCTCTCCCCCTCCCCTTTGAATAAACAACCATAAATCCTTTTGTAGGGCTTTGAGAGTGAAAAATTCTAATTAAGTAACAACAGTGCTTGGATTTATTGATGATATAAGTGGATAGAATAAGGTTTAGCACTAACTATGAAAAAAAACCCAACTCATTTCTTTATTTGCAATATAACCCAGATAGAAAGATATTCTTTTTTTGTGACAGATTGTTTTTTACAGATAACTTTTTTGATTCTCACCTGAATTACTTTGTGACCTAATTGCACTATCAGTTTGAAATTAACATCTCTTTGATATCAATACTATTTCTTCTGCTAAGTGATAGTTGCTACTAAATTCTGCAAAAGTTAATCAAGGACTTTTATTAAAACTTAGTAGGCAACCTCTTATGGCAAATACAATCACATTAATGTCTTTTTGCCTGCTTGGATTCTCTTTTTCCTCTGGATATTCGTGCTGAATAGAATCCCACAACACCTTATCTTTTTCTTTTTTCTTCTTTGGTCTATTTACTTGCAAGCCATTTTTCTCTTTGTTTTTTACTTTGATTCCAACTGTTTCCTGCCAGCTCCTTGACTCATCTTTTTAGCTTATTTCAAAATTCTGGTGAATAAATGGCATAGATAGACCGAAGATTTTATCTGTAGGATTTTAGTATTTTGATGTAACAAGTAGCCAATAGTTCAGTTTTATTTCACTTGAAGTCACCACTTTAACAAAAGCCTAATCCATGCAACTAATAAATATGTGAATGTGAAGCTTACTTTAATGTGCAAGCTTAGCTAGCCAGTTGATATATTCATTCAGAACAAATTTGTTCATATTTAAAACACTAATTCAAAGTTTGGAAATGAAAAAAACCACCTGAACTTATTTCTTATTGCTAATTGTCAAAAACATATTTGTATATGTTTGTGTATTCAAAATCTCACAAGCTCAGAAAAGCAAATAATTGTATTTATATTTATATTTTATAAATGTATTTTTTTATGAATTTGCCCATTTCATTTTATTGTTGTTCATTTCCCCCAGCTATGTAAAAATCACTAATCATTTTACAGGCTTCTGAAATGACCTCTTTAGAATGCCTGTCTGGAATTAGAACTTAAAATTAGAATTAGAATTCGGGGAGGCAGGGCGGATGAGCTGTCTGGATATTGCATCAGCAAGCACTGTATTTTCAATCCCCTCTTTCTATTTTAATTCCTGAAGTGTTTGAATTGACATCTGATTATTTATTAATGTAGGTAACCAAATAACAGCATGAAATTGATGGCTATAATACTCACAATTCCCAAACTTGGTCCTTCTCAATTATTAAACACAGTTGATTGGCAGACTGCTGCTAAAAATAAATATTTTGGGATAAGAAATAAATACGACTTCAGAATGTTGGTTGTTGCATGAAAATCATACTAAACTTCCACTAGAATAAATAAAATGGAATGCCAAATTAAACAAATCTGTTCAATATTCATTTATTTATTTTTATTTACCACATTCCCACCCCACCAAAATCCAATCTATTGGCTGCTTACCTATATTATAAAAACCAAGTAAAAACATTTGAAGGATTAAAAAAATAAAAACAGTAAAAAACAACACTACCCAACATAAAAACATTATTTGATAAAATAAAAAATAAAGATAAAACAGGAGAGGTGATCCTGACCAAATCTGTCTTTAATTTTTAAAACATCCCAAAGAGGAGAAAAGTCTAATCTCTATATAAAGATTGTTCATGGAAAATCAGCACCTTCTCATGTAGAAAGGCTGAAAGTGCCTTTCTCTGAGGGTTTGAATTTTCCTGCTGGGAGAGCTCTGGCGCAAGGATACAGACAACTGCTTGATAGCTGGATCTTTTTATTTTCAGGAAGGCTAGAAACAGCGTGACTGCATTCCTGGGCTAGCTAGCTAACTTTGAATGGTAAGTTCCCAGTTTTTTATACCTTTTTTCTCCCTTTGTGTATAAATGTTCATTTAGTGTTTAATATTTAAGGTTTAGACATTAAAATCCTGTCAGAGTTTATTTTTTTTGCCAGAAGGCAAACTTAACAAGGCGCAAAAATAAACTCTGCGGGACAGCTTGTTTGTATTATCGTTTTTTTTCTCTAATCTCTTTTAGTTTTAATGGCTTTTTTGTCATAATCTTCTATTTGTAATTCCTGTCTGTTTGGTTGATTTGGTATGTTCTTAATTACTTGGCTTTTGTCTAGGGGGTTCCTTTCAATTTCTTTTATTGGATTTCTTTTCCTATGCAAATTTGTTTTATGGCTGGCCTGATGTTCCCTTTGGGCTTTTTCCTTTCTGGGTGACATCACTGTCCTCATGAAGTTCCCTTTCTACACTCATTTCAGATCTCCCGTAATATGTGGAATCAGTAACAGTTTATTTCTGTTTGAGATAATTGGTTGGGCAATAATGATTAAAGCAGATGGCCCTGTATATATACAAGCAATAAATTATATCATAAATTGTACCTGGAAAATAACCGCAAGCCAATGAAAAGTCAACAAAGCCAGTGTTATATGCTCCCAGTGATAGAAGCTAGAAATTATGTATGCTATTATATTTTTAACCAAATGTGGTTTTGAACCAGTTATAAGCCAATCCCAAATAGTTCACATTTCACTTATCTAGCTAGGTAATGATAAAGGCATGAATTACTATTGCTAGATCTAGGTAAGTCACAATTGATGCCATAAATTAAGGTATGTGTAGGCCTCTTTGATCCTATTTTACCTGATATTCCAGCAGAAGGACATCCAAATCACAAAACTGCTTGCCTAAAAGTAGTGCTTATCCATCAAAAACAATTCTTGTAATTACAGAGAATACCAATGAATCCACAATTCACACTTACTATGGTTCAACTTCAGTTTCTTTTCTCCAATCAAGATCCAGACAACTTGAAGGCACCAGGAAAGGACATCAAACAGCATTTCTCTCACAGCCTTGGATAACAATGTATAACATATGTTCATGGCAAACTTTGTATGGAAAATTAAAATATGTATGTAATAAATTACTTTGTACATTCATCAATTTGAGATATTCATGGGGCAAAGTTTATTCTTCTGTCTCAATATTGGGGATGTTGTGATGTTATATACATGCTCTTCTGAGCTGAAGGCAGTTTATCTGGGATTGTGGGTAAGAGAGGAAGATTATATTTATAAATACCAAACGTATATTAATTGTTTATATGATGTAATACACATACTTTACATTTTATTAGTTGGAAGAATGCAATATTTTTTTACTTGCTAACATTTCTCCAGCTTGAGGGGATAAAATATATTCAAAAGTCATTTTTTTAAAAAAATAAATAAAGTGATCTCTATTTTTATCCTTTCCTGTGGGCATAAACATAGAAGCAAAATGTACATAAGTCATTTTGAAATATGTAATAGTAAATGTAAACTGAGAACATTCATCTAAAATATTGAATTAAAAAAAAATCTTGGCCTATTTGAATTCTGGGGAAAGATATTCTTGGAAAAGTAAATTCACCATGATTTTATGTTTGCTTTGGTTATCCCTCAGATCATTTACTCAACCAAAGTCTAAGACTTTCTAATCAGATCAATATTTTTTCTATGCTTCAGTGACATATGGTTGGCAAAGAACAAAGCATTGGACTTTGATGTGCATCCATGTTTTGAAAAAATCTTCACAGGTGCATCATGGGTCTCAGATGCTCTGAAAGATCTAAGACAACAGAACCTTTCTCCAAACCATCAAAGTTTGAAGAGCAAGATAACAGATGTTTATTCCTTCATTTAATATTTCAGGCAGCTGTGTTTTCAGCACTATGTTGCTTTGTTCATTTCTTTTTGCTCCCTTCTAACATTTAAAAGCTAAAGTGAATGTAAGGTCAAAACTAGTGACAGATTGAACCAGGCTGACAGCTGTTTAAATGTTTGTGACATCTGTCTCATATGCTGAAACTTCAATCTTTCTTTATAATCCTGGGTGACATGCAAAGAATGTTCTTTTTTTCCCCACTTATCTTAACTTTATTTATGAAGTACTATGAAGTCATGAAAGTTCCATATTGTTGTTAATCTGAATGTTGCTTTTATAATTTAAATTGTATTATTTTATTAATCATTGATTTCTGCAATTCAAATAATTTAATAACTTTATTCATTATGACATATCATAGTAATAGTGTCATAGCAGCTCATAAATTGCATATAAGTGAGCTTATAGAAGTTGAGCTGAGCCAATGCAGGAAGTGTCCATTTTCAAGATAAATGTTAAATTTTTAAAAGTATCCTTGCTAAACAAGAAATTCATAACCTTTGCCATTTGCTTCTTTGGGCTGGCCAGCTTGTGGTATGTCTTACTGACCTCTTGTAGAAATGGTATATCATATGCTTATTTTATTAGTTTTTAAGTACTCCACTCACATTGAAAAAAATGTACATTATCTCTGTGTGGTATACCTGATTTTGATATAAAGAAATAATCTTTATGGCATCCTAACCAATTTGTTCAGACTGAAGAAGCTGCTTGGATGTGTAGTAAAACAACTCAAAAACCAACCACAACAACTGAAAATTAGTTCAGTTGCCATCATTCAATCTTTAGATAACTTTTCTGAATGATTGATAATCTTCATTGACATCTATGATGTACAGTTTTTAACAACAAACATTCTATCTCTGAGTCAGAAAAAAAACAGAAAGCTAAAAGCAAAGCAAGATATATAAGTAACAAAAAGAGAAAATTTATTTTCTGGAACTGGAAGTCAGATGAATGAAAGAGGAAAGACACAACTGAAAGTGCAAAAGATTAGACTGCATCTGAGGACTAAGATATTGTGGTGCTTAATCTTACCATTGATAGAAAAATAAGAATTAAAAAGTATTGATTTCCAAAAAATAGACTAAGCTTCAAGAAAGACCAAATTTTTGTGTGAGAAGAACACAAAATAAATCCATATAATTTCTTATTTTCTCTTCACTATGTAAACAAGACTAAAAATTTATTCTTACTAAAGGCCCTGTCACACTGGCCGACGGATGCAAAACATTTGTAAAAAGGACACAGCGGACGAGAAAAATGTTCCATCCGTTGTTATCCGCTCTCAAAAAGGGCAAAAATTTGCATAACCAGAGCGGATAACACGGAAAGGAACGGACGGGGGGAGGACACAGGGCGGATGGAAAGCGGATGCTCCACAGAAGCCTAGTGGATGGAAGCGGATGAGAGCAGATGGCACATCCGCAAGGCTTCCGGGGGGCCGCAGCAAAGCAGACACGAAACGGATACAGCGGATGCAGAGCGGACGCCGAGCGGATGAAGCGGATGCAGAGCAGATGCAGAGCGGATGAAGCGGATGCAGAGCGGAAGCCTAGCGGATGCCTAGCGGATGCCTAGCGGATGCCTAGCGGATGCCTAGCAGATGCCTAGCATTCACTGCGCATGCAGGGAGGATGCATTGCGTCAGCCACGTGGATATAAAGGGAGGCAGCTCCCAAGCAGGTCACCATTCAGAGGAAAGACCTGCTTCCAGACACATCGACTGCCTGCCAGCCTTGCCAGCCTGCCTGCCTTGCCTTTCTGCATGACTGCCAGGCTTGCTGCCTGCAAGCCTTGCTGCCTGCCTGCCTGCCAGCCTTCCTGCCAGCCTGCCTGCCTGCCAGCCTTGCTGCCAGCCAGCAACCCCACAATCATGGGGAAGAAGAGGAAGCCTCAGCTATCTGCTGCCAGCCCTGGCAAGAGGGACAGGGCCACCCTCCCACCCCTGGCCCTCACTCTGCTTCTGCTGGGGCTTCTGTAGCACGGGCTCGCTCTTCTGGGGCTGGGGCTTCTGCTGCTTCTGCTTCTGGAGGAGCTGATGATGATGCTTATGGCAGTTGTGCTTCTGCTGGTGCTAACTCTGCTGATGCTGCTTCTGGAGGAGCTGCTGATGCTGCTTATGGCGGTGGTGCTTCTGCTGGTGCTTACTCTGCTGATGCTGCTTCTGGAGGAGCTGCTGATGCTGCTTATGGTGGTGGTGCTTCTGCTGGTGCTTACTCTGCTGAAGCTGCTCCTCTTCCTGCTGGTCCTGCTGTTCCTGCTTGTGCTCCTGGTCTTGCTCGTCCTGCTGGTCCTGCTCGTGCTCCTGGTCTTGCTGGTCCTGCTGGTCCTGCTCGTGCTCCTGGTCCTGCTCGTGCTCCTGGTCCTGCTCGTGCTCCTGGTCCTGCTCGTGCTCCTGGTGCTGCTGCTTTCTCTGCTGCTGCTGATCCTGGTCCTGCTGCTGCTGCTGCTGCTGATGATGATGATGATGATGATCCTGCTGGTGCTGCTGCTGCTACTGCTGCTGATGATGATCCTGCTGGTGCTGCTGCTGCTGGTGGTGTGGAGGAGCAGCCTCTACAACCTGGAAGCTCCTCTGATGAGGGCCCATGTGGTCCTGCCAAAGGGAGGAAGAGGCATATGCGAGAACGGGAGAGTAGGCAACAATCCATCGAGGAGGAACATGAGGATGAGGTGCTGGAGTGGCTGAGAGAGAATGACTATCTATGGCGGAAGGGACACAGGCTCTACAGGGACACCAAAAGGAAGCAGGCTGCTTGGAGAGAGAAGGCGGAGAGCCTGGGCTACACTTCGGAGGTGCTCCTTGGCTGGTGGAAGCACATGCACAACTGGTACAGGAAGCTGCACCTCAAGAAATCTGTCCAGGCCACGGTCAAGCTGACACAGAGAGAGACATACATCATGGCCAAATGCAGCTTCCTGGAGGGTGAGATCCGCCACTGAGGAGCAGCCCCTCTCACAACCCTCTCTCTCTGGCATCCTGCTGAGAGCCAGTCCTCTTCCAGCCGAGAGTCAGCTCCTGTCTCCAGGAAGGTGTCTGTGGAGCGTGCCATGACGGAGAACCCGCGGACAGCTGTCCAAACCATGGTGGAGCGCGTGGAGGACTCCATGGCATAGTGGGAGAAAGGAGACGGCACTTCCACCACAGTCCTACCCACATCCACCCCCAGCTCCACCTCCACAGAAAGGTAGAGAGCCAGACCGGAGGGGCAGAGCCACACTGTCCTGCTGGAGATAAGAGACACCATCAGGAACAGCATAGATCTCCTCTCTCAGCTGGTCCACACCGACTCCTCATCCTCCAACTGCAAGCCCTTCCTCACCTATGTCAACCAGACCCTCACGGACATAGCTGAACCCCAGTACCAGGTGGTGAAGGACAGGATCACTGATCTGCTTCACAATCCTCCAGATCCAGAGGAACCTGCTCCCACCCAGTCCAGGTCTGCTCCTCCACCCCAGCTGATGTCCCTCCCATTCCAAGGCTTTCCACAGGCCCTCACCTAACAGGGCTACGGCTACCAGGAGGTCCAGCAGCACAGGGAGCAGCCCTTCCCAGTCCAGGAAAAGACTCATCAGATGCCACCGTTGCCCCCGGTTCAACTGATGCCACTGTTGCTACCCACGCCACTGATGCCACCAACACCACCGATGCCACCCACATCACCGATGCCACCCACACCAGTCCTCACACAGCTGCAGACCAGACAGCCCCACTACACTGCTCCTTCCTCCACCCCACAGCCAAGCCCGGCCTCAGTACATCTGTCCTTGATACTGGGGCTGACACCCCATGGCATGGAGGAAGGAGCTCTCAACATCATGGGGCTGAGCCAACTGTCTGAGAGCTTCCTCAACACACCATCACCTGTTGTCCTCTCAGGGCCAGGCACCCCAGTGGCGCTTCAGACCAGCACTCCAGCAGCACCCACCTCCACAGCACCTGGGCCCTTCACACCTGAGACTGGGCACACCTCTGAGTGACAGAGAAGAGTGCCAGAGACTGGGTGGATACCTGTAGACTTTATTTGGACACTTGACTTGGGTCATTTTTCTTTTACAGGTTGATAATAATAAATATTATCTTTGCTTCACACACTTGCTTCATTTATTTTTGTCAATAAAGTCTTGGTGGAAACTTTTAGAAATGGTTTAAGCCTTTGCATGCTTGTGGGATGGGTAAGGATAGCAGTGGGGTGGGTATGGATACCTTTGGGATGGGTAATATCTGTGGGATGGGCAGGGATACCTTTGGGATGGGCAGGGATACCTTTGGGATGGGTAATAGCTGTGGGATGGGCAGGGATACCTTTGGGATGGGTTGAGATACCTGTGCGATGGGTTAAGATAGCTGTGGGATGGGCAGGGATACCTTTGGGATGGGTAATAGCTGTGGGATGGGCAGGGATACCTTTGGGATGGGTTGAGATACCTTTGGGATGGGTTAAGATAGCTGTGGGATAGATAAACCTCCAGTGCAAGCATAGTGGGACTGTATGGTCCACCCTCCCAGTGCCACACCTATGGCCCTTCATTATCAATACTAATGTAATCATTGATCCACACATGTCAACATAAACACAACTCTTTATTAAATGCCCTGTTCATTGTAGGCCCACCCAACATACATGGCCCAATCTCATCAGTGTGATGAGACAGGCTGAAGGAAGCACCCATTAATCATCTATCATCCTGTCTTGCTACTCCACTGCTCCAGCTGGGGAGTTGCACCAGTGTTTCAGGAGGTTGCGCTGTTTCTTCCCTTCACATGAGGCTCTGTTGGGGCCTTGCACATCCTCAGTGTCTATCAGGTTTTGTCCTTGCCTCCATTCCCCAGGCTCCATGTTCCCATTGCCTTGTTGGAGGTCCACGAGCCTGTTCTGCAAGACTGGGTAACGGGTGCGCATGAGATTGTGCAGGATGCAGCAAGCTTCCATGATCCTCCTCACAGTCTCTGGGTGATGCTGCATGGTGGTGAGAAGTACCTGGAACCTGTTGGCCAGGATGCCAAAGGCATTCTCCACCACCCGCCTTGCCCTGGACAGCCTGTAGTTGAAGATCCTCTCTTCATGGGTGAGGCATCTGGAGGTGCAGGGCTTCATGAGGTAGGTTCTGAGGGAGAAGGCATCATCCCCCACGATGAAGTAGGGCACATCTTGCGTGTCATTGGGCAGGGGATCTGGATCTGGGAAGCCAATGATGAGGTTGCGTTCCAGCCCCTCCTTGAGGTGACTGGCGTTGTATACCTGGGCATCTGAAGCTGACTCATTGCCTGAAGCATCGATGTACATGAACTTGTAGTCAGTATCGACCAAGGCGAAGAGGACGATGCTGAAGAAGCCCTTGTAGTTGAAATAAGTGGACCCCGACTTGGCCGGTGCTTTGCAGGCCATGTGCTTGCCATCTATGGCTCCAACGGTGTGGGGGAAGTTCCACCTCTGATACCACTGCTCTGCAACTTTCTTCCAGCCTTCTTCAGTGGAGGGGCACTGGAGGAGCTTCTCCAGGTATTCTTCGATGATGGCCTGCACCACTTCTCTGACCACAATGCTGATGGTGTGGCACCCTCCAGCCGTACTTCATGCTCCTGTAGGTGGTCCCTGAGGCCAGGTGCTGCAGAGTCAGTGCCACCGTGAGCCCAGGGTCCAGGCTGAGCCGGAATTTGGTGTTTGCCTTGGTCAACCTGGGTTTCAGCCGCTGCACAACTTCGTCAAACATGGCTGGAGGCATCCTCATGAAGTTCTGGAATGCACGAGGGTCTTTGTTCCTCAGCTCCACCATCAGCTTGTTGTACAATCCATACTCTGCTCTTCTCCCGATCCATCTTTGGACCCAGATGCTTCTTGGCCACCTCCTTTTCTTCCCGTAGTAGAGTTGAAAGAGCCTGTAGATTGCTTCGCACTGTTGCAGAACGATGGTGGCTACCAAAAGGACTGTGTTACAATCCATGGTGGACATGACTGGATGCTGTGGAAGAGGAAGAGCCAGATGAAGGCTGAAGAGGTCTGCACAGCAGGGCTGCTGGTCTGAAAGTGAGATGCAGGTGAGTTGCTCCCCCTTTTTATAGGCAATATAGTTTTTCCCCTATGGGTCCTTTTGCATCCTCTAGACATCCTCTAGACATCCTTAATATCTGAGATAGGTCCCCTCTGTGAACGTTTTTTCCTTTTAAAATGCTTTCTTTGTGAGGTGCATCCACTTTCATCCTTTCTCTGTCCGTGCTACTAACGCTGCGCGTTCATTCTGCGTCCGTTCCGCTTCCTCCCTGTGTCCGCTTTCCACTGGAGCAGATTTGAGTTGCGCGGATGTGCAGCAGATGCCTAGCGGATGTAGCGGATGCCTAATGGATGATGACGGATGCAGAACGGATGTTCCCTGTATGCCTAGCGGATGCAGAATGGACGAGTTGAATACATTTTCCGCTCAAAAAGTTTTGAGCCGCTCAAAACTTTTTGAGCGGATGGAACCTCAGTCGACGGATGCTGGACGGATAGAGAGGAAGAAAAACAGACTATCAGTGTTCCAACTAACAAATATCTCCGCACCCCAGGAGAACCCTTTGGTTTGTCTGGGAATTTGTCATAAAATTGTTTTACCAACTTATCTGCTTTGACATCCCAACTTTTCATCCTGGTTGCTTCCAACAAAGAGTACCCCTTCCAGTCTACTAAATATTGTAACTGGGCTCTATGCAACCTAGAATCTTTGATTTTTGTTTTTCACCTCACAATGGGTTTCCCCTTGTATTACAACTGGTTTGAGGGAAGCAGCTGTTTATGGCCTCAGCCTTGAATGGACAATTGGCTTTAACAAACTACTATAAAAGACAAGGTGTATTTTCCTTAATATGAGAGGGAGGCTGAGCTAGACAGTTATCAGATTTATCACTTTCACTATGGGGAAAGATCTGAGAAACTTTGGTCCCAATTCTCTGATAGGCAGTCTTAACCTAAGTTACTTGGTTGACAAGTAAACTTGGTCTCCCACACAGAAGGAAGGCTGGAGAGGCCTATGTTTGTCAGTCTCTTTTTTATATTCCTCAGTTCAGAGGTGGTATTCAGCAAGTTCTGACCAGTTCTGGAGGACCAGAAGTAGAATTTTTGAGTAGTTTGGTAAACTGGAAAATATCACCTCTGATTGGAGATTTTATAGTATCCTGCCACACCCACCAACCCACGGCCACAGAACCGGTAGTAAAAAAAATTGAATCCCACTACTGCTTCAGCTGCTTCTGATAGAGCTTTCAAGGCTAACATATACACTCTTATGGCAAGTTTTTATAAAGCTATGAAATTTCTGAATCTCTGTCAAATCTCACTGAAATTATTCAAAAGCATCAAATTCAATTCAGAACTTTGAATCCATTTGTCAATCTTGTTTGAAGTAGTGATTCAACTCAATTTCACTCAAATCAAATCAACGCTTGACAACTTCACATGGCAATATAATGTATCAAAATTAATAATTTTGGAATGCTGTAATATCCAGATTTCATATTAATGAAACTGGGATAGACCTTTCTGAATTATCATAATCCCCCTTTTCAATAAATTGTTTCCATTGGATCAAAGCTCAGATTGCTCCCCTCCTCCCATCATATAATCTTCTCAGTCATAGTAGCAACATTTTTTTTTCATGCTAGGAAAATTGCTACTGATAGAAAGAAGTTAAAACAAAGGTATTTCATTCAATTAGAAACACATGGAGATCTGGAATGGGATTCTAAAGACCTATCATGCCTTCAAATATATTGAAAATAAATTTAATTTTGCACAAGCAAATTATTTGTCAAGACAATGTATACATAGATAAATTAAAGCATATTGCGATTTTTTGAGTTGCTTTCAGCAGAATTATCATAAATGGTGTCAAAAAAATTTGCAAGCATGTTTATTGAAAAAGCTACATAATTTGTCCTCATCTATTGTCAATAGTACTTCTTAAAAACTATAGAGAAATACAAAACAAACAGGGAAAAGTAGAAACAAAAACTAAATTATAGAAAATATTTTAGCATAAATGGAAATAGAAGTAAATGACACTATACATTGAAACAAATACAACGGCATTCTAATAATCAGTCAACAGAGGCTATTTGTATCCCCAAAAGTTTTTAGAATTTCAGTTTTATATTTGATGACTCCCTATATGACTCCCATGATGTAAAAGTTTCCCTTTTCTTTCCTTTCCTTGATGAGATGTGGTAATTCACATTGAGAATCTTTCCTGTTTCCAAATATTATATAGACAATGACATTTCTATATCATGCTAATAGTTTATGGACTTTAAAGCACAGCATTTATGTTGATTTTGCTTTTCTTTGGTTGACATAAAGTTTGATCATGATTAGCTTTAGAACAAATGTATTATGGGAACAGCAGCTGTGAAAATAATTATCCAATTTTAGGAGTATTTCAGCAGCAAATTGTGAAGCAGAAACGGTGAAATGTAGCCCCACATCATCCCACAATGTTTCCATTTTTTCTGCCTGACTTTTTGCTTTATGCCCTTGTTCTTCCTGCTGCCATCCATCCTGCATTATCCCAACCATCTTGCTGACTTTTAAAAATTCTGCCCATGCTATCATTCTTTCCTGTCATATAGTCCCCTATATATCTCCCTTTGCTCTCTATTACATCCCACTGCATTTTCTATCTCCCTTTTCCTGACTCTGTCTTGCTATTTCTCCACTATCTTCCTTTTGCTTCCCAATGTCATATTTACAGAAACAAAAGCCTTTAGTGTAAACTTATGAAAGTCTGGTCAGACAGCAGCTGCCAGCTAGCCAGAGCTTCTACTCAACTAATTAAGATCACAGAGCTAGTTTGTTATCTTGTGACTAGCAGTTTTTAGGTTCGTGCTGTGGAGAAAAGTAGTTCAGTCCACCCTGTGAGGTGGCAAAAGAAAACGGTGACAGGGAAGAGAAGCATATGTGTTAGGCACAGAGAAATTTGTTTAAATAAGCTGGCATCAATGAGCAAACTTCGTACACTTTCTCGTTCTCTCTCTCTTTTGAAAAAAATACTTTGATAGTTTGAGCTCTATGTAGTCTTGAATTTGTCACGTGGTTTGCTTAGTGACCATGTTACTTAATAACGACTTCACTGACACCAATTGCAGTCCCCGAACAAAGTCTATCTATATTTCTCTTTTATCTCTCATTTATTTTACTGCTTTCTCTCATTCTTTTCTTGCTTCTCATGATAATTGCCCAAAATCTGCCTCAGTTTTTGCCCCACTGAATTCTTCTTTTCCTCCTTGCCAATCATTTTGTTTCTCAACTTTTGTTCTATTACTTTTCAGTTTGGTAATTTTCTCCCTTCTTTCTCCTTGAACTTTACCCTATTCTCTCTCTACTGCTTTTCCCATCTCATTTCTGTGCTGTTTCTATTTGCTCTCCATTCTTTTCATCATTCTCTGCTCTCCTACTACAATCCCCACCTATCGCAACAATGCTATCTTAGGACTGATATCTACTTATTTTCACTGCTGTAGAATCTCTATTTTCTCTGTATTCTTACTTCCTGCCACACCTCTTTGATGTCCTACCTTATGCAGGTAGTCCTCAACTTACAGCCACAATTGAGCCACATGATTCTGTTGTTAAGTGAAACATTTGTTCAGTGAGTTTTGCCCCATTTTGCAACCATTTCTTGCCACAGTCATTATGTGAATTACTGCTATGGATAAGTTGGTAACCCAGCTGTTAAGTGAATCTGGCTTCCCTATTGACTTTGCTTATGAGAAGTCACAAAAGGTGATCACATGGGATACTGCCACAGACATAAATATAAACTAGTTGCCAAGCATCTGAATTTTGATCATATGGTTATGGGGATGCTGCAAAGGTTATAACTGTGAAAAACAGTCATAAGTCACATTTTTTCAATGTCATTGTAACTTTAAGTGGTCACTAAATTAACTTTTGTAAGTCAAGGACAACCTATACCATACCACACACCACACTAATGCTCATACCACCCAGTCATTCTCTTCTGCTTTCTTCTGTCTCCCCTCCTTGCTCTCATTACCCTCTCCCACCATTCCTTGACCCATTCTGCCTTCTGTGTTGTTAGAGTCCCTTCCAACTCTGATTATTTGTTATCTGAAATCATCTCATTTCTTTGCACTTATGAACTGTCTTTTAATCATTAGGGCCCATGGTGGGAATGAAATAAGGGAAGGATCTCCTATGGCTTGTTACTGACTTACTGTTCAATAAGGAGTTCATGGAATTTGGTGTCAAAGAAACTTGCCTTTGTGCTTACAATCCCTTTAATTTGTTCTTCAAGAATACAGAATAATAAAATTGAAAGGGACCTTTGAGATCTTATAGTTCAGTCCACTTACAAGCATTCCAGACAAATGGGTCTCCTTCTCTTCTTAAAAACCTCCAGTGAAGCAGTAACCACAACTTCTAGAAGCAAGCCAGTCCACTAGTTAATTTTTTTCATTGTCATAAAATTTCTCCTTATTCTAGATTGGATCTCTCCTTGATAATTTCACCTGTTACTTCTTGTCCTGCCCCCACGTGCTTTGGAGATAGGTCAACCCTTCATTTTGTATGACAGTTTCTAAAATACTGGAAGACTGCTATCATAACGATGCCTTATCTTCATTATATATATATTCCTGCAATCTATTCCATTCCTACAGTCTGGTCTTAATATGTTTTAGCTCCAGCCTCCTAATCATCTTTATTGCTCTTCTCTGCACTTCTTCTACATTAAATATCTTTCTGTATTCTGGTACAAACTGTAAGTAATATTCCAGGTGTGGTTTACCAAAGCAGTATAAGTAGTACCAACAGTTCACATGATTTTGATGCTATCCTTCTGACTTTTTCAACAGCTGCAGCTGCACGTGTTTAAGTGGTTGTGCAATAGGATTTCTAAATCCTTGTCACAGTTACTTTTTGTTGAGTACCATCTATTCTATCCCTGTGCATTTGGTTTTTCTTGACTAAGTGTAAAACTTTACTTTTGTCATCACTGAATTGCACTTTGTCAGATAGGATCCAGTATTCAAATCTATCAAGAAATGATGCTTTTCTGTCATCATATATTTCAATTACCTTTTACTGTAAATATAATGAATGTCCATTAATATATACTGAAGCTAGGCTAAACCCATATGTCTGTGTTAGTTAAAACTCTATATTAGAAACAAGGAAACTTCTTTCTTCCATTCTCATTATGTATATGAATAAGATATTATATAGTTTTTTTGTTATTGCTTGCTTTTTAAAAAAATTCAGGACTCTTTCAGAAGTATGGTTAGGAGCGCATCATCTTATTGGACCTCCTGCTGAATTCATATCATAAATTTGTATATACTAATACTCTATGTAAGTCATGAATTTGTAGGTGTGCCTTTATTTAAGTGTAAATATTGATGTGTAGGAGTGAGCAGTGGGGTGGTGTTATGGTGAACATTTGCACCTCCCACTTGGAAGGTTGAGACTTCAATCTTAGATAGCAGCATATGTTTCTCTTCTAGGATGCAAACAAAAAACAAAAACCCACAACTCACCATATTTGCTGCAAACACCACATGGCATCAGGGAAGGCCATCCAGGCTGATAAAGCTCCATCAAGTCACCCCGACTCTACCTGACTTAAAAGATTATATGGTTGTAAAAAGAAGTTTGTACGAGTTTGTATTTGTATGTGAATCAAGCTTCATACGAGACCTTTTTAATTATATTTAGAACATTTAAGCTATTTTGCATATTTGTAAGTTTGCACTCCAACATCTTGTTTTGTTAACAATTGTTCCTCTGGTGGCTCCTATAGGAAGCGCCTCTATGGTTAATTCTGTGTAAAGTTTTAAAATATTTCTTTGCTATGTTTAAGTTTTCCATTTATTAGAAGGTATACCTAGAAACAAAATTCAGAAAAGATTTTTAAAAATTTTGAGGTTTTTTTTTTTTGGAACAAAACATCCTTTCTAAAAATACTGACACTGCGTAAGTATAACAGTCTTCTTTGTGAGAAGAAAAACAGAGCTGTTATCTCTTTCATCTTCTAGTGTTAATTGAAATTCCATTCTATCCTCACAAGGGAAGGGGAAGAGGTAAAATCTAGCTTCCTTCTGGTTAGTGTGGATCTATTAAAATAGATGGAATGGAAAAAAGATAACAAAAAACTGATGAAGGTAAAATTGGGGAGAAACCTATCACCAGTTCTGCTCTTCTCCACACTATTCATTATAGCATGTTGATGTGAAAAGAGCTTTTATCCCATTCAACCAATAAACTGTGGAAAATGATAGTGCTAGAACAGTGTAACTAGTGTTATTTTCCTAATAGTTTTTTCAGAAGCTGAGAAGATTTTCAAGCAAATACATTTGTGCATTTCATTGTTTCCAGATTACATGTGCATATTTCAAACTTTTAAAATCTATGTTTGAACTGTCACACTCTTTCATCTGCTCCTAAAATGCAGCAATATATGCAACAGATATGAATAATGTTTGTAAATGGAGTATTGCTTTCTTGGGAAACATTTTTGTTTTCATTTTAGTGTCTATACCCTTTGTTACCTGCAGCTGTTTCATCAGCCATCTGTTCTTCAAACATCTTTTCTTGTTCATCTCTTACTAATCTATGTTACTCTCTATGAATTCTGTAACAGATAGCATTGAACATATGCCCAGGTCATTTTTTAAATTTCAGTCTTCCTTATAGTATGCCATATCATGTTGACTGCAGAATTTACTTTATGAGGACTCCAAGGATTTGTCTTACTAAATGAGGACTTTTTATAAAAAAGGCAATCCTATAACTTTTTACAAATGAATTTTGCAATCCAGATGAATTTATAGAGAAATTATGCTGTATGCAAAGGTTAGAAAGTAGTTTCAGAAGTCATTTGTTTTCAGTTAAAATTTATTCCCTGGTACAATTTTGAAAATTACAGGCTAACCATCCAAAAATCTGCTTTCCTTTTTAATCTGATCAATTTAGGCAGAAATATCTCTTTTAAATGTCTGTCTGTCTATCATCTATCTATCTATCTGTCTGTCTGTCTGTCTGTCTGTCTGTCTCTCCATCTATCTCAGTATATATATGTGCTGTTCAGCTTCCTTCGGGTATTATCCCACGTCATTGTAGTGCCTCTAAAGTTGTAGCAACGTTTCAGCAGAATCTCATCTGCCACCATCAGCCTGATGATGGTGAACAGCACACATGTAAGTACCCGCGAAAATTTTAAAAAACACACACATACATACATACATACATACATATACATATACATATACATATACATATACATATACATACATACATACATACATACATACATACATACATATATATATATATATATATATATATATATATATATATAT
>BLBF01000026.1:3988754-4024437 GCA_015471245.1 Laticauda colubrina | reverse complement strand
GGTCACTGAGAAGACAGAAGCTTAATGATTACACGTGAAATGATACACTGTTGCAATGTTTGAATGATACATAGTTGCATTGATACACAGTTGCAAACACATAAATGATACATAGTTACAACAAAGGACAAAATGTTTATATCCATAATTTCTTATGGCAGAGTTAACCTTTGTAAGGGTAGAAAAACTCTTGGTCTGTACCTTATATGTATATGCTGATGTTGTCTGCAGCCAATTTGAATGTTTCTGAACAATATGGCTAGCAATTCCACTATGACTCTGGAATTCTGACAAAGTTCTAGCATTTCTAAAGCAAGAATAGGACATCATTGTCTCTTGAGCAGTCTTTCCCAAGAAGGCAATTATGAGTAAATATGCCAAACATTTATCTGAGGTCAGTTTAAAACATATAATAAGTGATGAGTTGATATCAGTTTGCTCTTATTTCATTAATAGATTGCCACCAAGGAGATCATTTTAAAATGGTATGTTCTCTGTTACATTCTTTACCTACTACTGTTTCCAATGCATTATGTTGATAAGAATACTGATATTCACTTTGAATTACATGCCACTAGGACAATTTTTGAAGATATATCAAAGGTATCTAACTTTCATTGAACTACTGGAATCTGAGGATATGGACAGAGTTCCCCGCTGCATGAGCTCTTCATTCTGTGGTCTGCATTTATTTATCTCAGGCATTTAGGAAAGTTATGTTTAATTGCCTGATGTTTAGATTGCCTGATTAATACATTTTGAGAACAGGAATGTTTCTGACGCCTTGAAGGAAATGAGTGCATTTATTTTCCTGAAGAATTCACTTCTCAATCTGATTGTGCTGGATAATTTCCACCTTGTTCCTAATCTTTCATTTTCTAAAAGATTTTAGAGAATGTTACAAGGGATATGTTGCAAAGAATCTTTTGTGAAGCAAAATATTTGAATTCTGGTTAGGTCTCAAGCCTAATGATATGATGATAACATTGGTTGCTCTTCTGTATAACCTCTGTTAGATGAAGTGGATCTCATATTTTAGACTACTGATTGGCATACATATAATCAAGCATTGTATTATTCTGGACTAACTATAAAAGCTGAGGGTAGATGGCCTTATTTAACAGTAGTTCCAATTGGTTAGCAATGAGTATATTTATGAATAAATATAAAAGAAATGTGGTGACATTAGACATGTGTTGATTAGGAAATGAATGTGTGTATGCATGTACACACATTCACACACTGATAATGCTTTATTGTTGGTTGAAATTCTGAATAATTTGTGGTATTAGTTCATGTGACATAAAAATAAGCAAGATAGTTTTTGACATTTAAGAGGTAAAGTTGTAAAAAAAATAACCAAAAAATGAAAATAGATGAATTTATTAAATTTAGAAAAGTGGATGGATAATACAAGTAAATATTAGTAAAATTAATAGTGATTAGTAATTGAATATTGACACTTAAATGTTTATCAAAACAAGAAAAATGGTTAAAAGCATACTTTGTTATTTAGTATTGAGTTTGTTATGAAGATAAACAGAAATTCAAATAGCTGAATAAAGAGAAAATAGTTTATCTGTGAAAGTGTATAGTAATACCAGAAGTGATACAGTCAAAACTGAATTAATGCTAAATGAATAAATATTGAATACAAAAGTGACTGACAATTTCTCACAAGTATATTGAAGTCTTTTGGTTAAGGCCCAGTCCCACTGGCCGACGGATGCAAAACGCATGCATAAAGAACACAGCGGACGAGCAAAATTTTGGGGGTGGCTCTATCCATTGTCATCCGCTCCAAAAAGTGGTGAAAATTTGCATAAACAGAATGGAAAAGAACGGACATGGGTAGTATGTAGCGGGGATGTTAAATGGATGTTCATAGGAAGCCTAGTGGATGGAAGAGGATGACACCTCCGAAGGGGTTCCTGGGGAGAATTTCAAAGCAGACGCATGACGGATGAAATGGATGCATCACGTATGCCTAAAGGAAAGAAAGGGGATGCCGCACAGATGTATATCAGATGCAAACCGTTCACTGCGCATCCTTTCTATTTCCGTGCTACTAATGATGCATAGACATTCCATGTACCTTTTGTTTCCTTCCTTTTTCCATTTTCAGCTGTAGTGGATGTGAGTTGTGAGAATGCCCAGAGGATGCAGAGAGGATACAGTGGACGTTTAACAGATGATAACGGACATAGAACGTTTGTTGCTCATATGTTGCGGATTTACATCGTACACAGTGGAAAGTTCATCTGTTCACAAAGTTTTGTGCAGCTCAAAACTTCTTGTGCAGATGAAATCACAGTGGACGGATGCTTGATGGATAGAGCGTATGAAACACGCATGCAATGAGTACACAACGGATGCATAGCATTTTCCAATTGATGGCAAGCTTTTTTTAAAGTTTTACATCCTCTTTGCATCTGTAAGTGCATTGGGACTGGGCCTTTATGTATATAAAATGAAAATTCAACTGTAGAACAAATATATGAAGGAAGAGTGAATGGTGTTAGAAGTAGTAGTTAACAAAATGTCATGTTTAGATGGAGTAGATGAGATCTTCAGAAAGAGATGGATAAGATGCTTACAAATAAAGGACAATGAAATTATATATGGAGGTAATGGAAACAAGGATGGTTTGCAATGACAGAAAGGTAAAGATAGATATAGAAAATGGTATTGATGTAAATCAGGATGAGACATTAATTTTTCAAGGGGATACATGAGTACGTAGACTGTTTTAGAAAGTCTCACTGCCCTGTCCCCACTACCCACTCCCACCACTCTACTCCCTGCTGCTGCATTAATACTCTACCCTCTGGCAATGCTGCCCAACCCCTTTGCCAATGCCATCCTGTCATCCCACCACTTTTCTCCTATGGTATTCCACTGCCAACACTACAAGCCAGTTGTGGCCTTCAGGGCATAAAATGCCAAGCTCTGATATAAATTAATCTTAGTAACAGTTTTGCTTTATATCTTATTTCTTTAATTTCTTTGACATATTATTGCTTACTCTTTTTCTGTGTTTTTCATAGCAGTGTTGCCTTAAAGTGAACAATCTGATGGGTATGTACATATGTATGTATACACATACTTTTTGAGTTAGATCCTAGTTCAGATTTGTCTACTTCATAAATTAATGTTTACATGACAAAAGCAGGAATTTAGGAAACAAAGATATTAAGATTTCTGTTACCTGTTTCTGAAAAATTAAATAATCAGGATTCATATAAAATATAGGTGAAACTCACAAAATTAGAATATTGTGCAAATGTTCATTATTTCAGTAATGCAACTTAAAAGGTGAAACTAATATGTGAGATAGACTCATTACATTCAAAGCAAGATAGTTCAAGCTGTGATTTGTCATAATTGAGATGATTATGGCTTCCAGCTTATGAAAACCCCAAGTCCACAATCTCAGAAAATTAGAATATTACAAGCAATCAATAAACAAGGATTGTACAAAGAACAATATCAGACCACTGAAAAGTATAAGCATGAATATGTACTCAGTACTTAGTTTGGGCCCCTTTTGCAACAATTACTGTCTCAGTGTGACAGCCTGTGGCACTGTTGAGGTGTTTTAGAACACCAGGATGCTTCAGTAGCAGCCCTCAGCTCTTCTGCATTGTTCAGTTTCATGTCTCTCGTCTTTCTCTTGGCAATGCTCCATGTATTCTCTATGGGGTTCAGGTCATATGAGTTTGCTGGCCAATCAGGCACAGTAATCTCACAGTCATTGAAGTTTTGGTGCTTTTGGCAGTGTGGGCAGGTGCCAAGTCCTGCTGGAAAATGAAGTCAGCATCCCCATAAAGCTCGTCTTCAGAAGGAAGCATAAAGTGCTCCAAAATCTCCTGGTAGACAGCTGTGTTGACCCTGGAAGAATGAAGCATAGCGGACCAACACCAGAAGATGACATGGCTCCCCAAATCAACTCAGACTGTGGAAACTTCACACTGGACTTCAAGCATCTTTCAGTGTGTGCCTCTCCATTCTTCTTCCAGATTCTGGGTCCTTTGTTTCCAAATAAGATGCAAAAGTTGCTCTCATCAGAAAAGAGGACTTTGGACCACTGAGCAAGAGGCCAGTTCTGTTTTTCGTTAGCCCAGGTAAGATGCTTCTGATATTGTTTGTTGTTCAGGAGCGGCTTGACAAGATGAATACATTTGAAGCCCATGTCCAGGATCCGTCTGTGTGTGGTAGCTCTTGATGGAGTGACTCCAGCCTCAGTCCACTCCTTGTGAAAGTCCCCAACACTTTTGAATGGCCTTTTCCTGACAATCCTATCCAGGCTGTAGTCATCTCTGCTAGTTGTGCGCTTTTTTCTTCCACACTTTTCCCTTCTACATAACTTTCTATTAATGTGCTTTGATACAGCACTTTGGGAACATCCAAATTCTTTTGCAATTACCTTTTGAGGCTTTCCCTCCTTATGGAGGGTGTCAATGATGGTTTCCTGCACAACTGTCAGGTCAGCAGTCTTTCCCATGATTGTGATTCCTACTGAACCTGACTGAGAGGCCATTTAAAGGCTCAGGAACCCTTTGCAGGTGTTATGGCTTAATTAGCTGATTAGAGACACTTTGGGACACTTTGAGCCTAGAATATTGAACCTTTTCACAATATTCTAATTTTCTGAGGTTGTGGATTTGGGGTTTTCATGAGCTGTAAGCCATAACCACCCCAATTATGACATATCATGGCTTGAACTATCTTGCTTTGCATGTTATGAGTCTATCTCATATATTAGGTTCACCTTTAAAGTTACATTCCTGAAATAAATGATCTTTTGCACAATATTCTAATTTTTCAAGTTTCGCCTGTATATAAACATTTATCTCAGTAGTTATGAATAGTAACAACCCAAAACAATTTGTTAAATTAGTGCCCGCACCAAATCTATACTGATTTGCTTAAGTTGAATGAAGATTAATATACATTTCTTAGAATAATGTTGCAGCTTCTAATCTTGATTGTTCAATGGGACCAGAGGTTTTTTTTCTTTCAAGCTTTCAAACTTATATTGGAGCCCATCTTTTGGAAACCTTTATCTAGCAGAGTATGTGCTGTTATATGTGTGGTATTTATAGTGCCTGTTGTAAGTTACTCTTTAGATGTTGATTGGGGTATCTTGATGGCTGGCTTTTAAGTCATTAGGTGTTGTTTTCTTTTGCTGTTCCAGCCCTTGTCTTAAGTAGTAGCCCTTGCCTTCTAAGTAGCAATAGCAATAGCATTTAAACTTATGTACTGCTCCAGAGTGCTTTGCATCTCTCTCTGAGCAATTAATAGAGTTAGCAGATTTCCCCCAATAATGTGGGTCCTCATTTTTCTGACCTTGGAGGTATGAAGGTTAAATCAACTTTGAGCCGCTCAGAATTGAACTCCTGGAGTAAGCAGTGAATTAGCCTGCAGCACTGCATTTAATCACTGTGCTACCATGGTTCTTGATACTTGATAGGGGTAAAACAAAATTTCTGTTGACTGACCAGGGGTCTGTTTCCCAGGCTTCAATCACTTTCCTGGCTGTTTTTGAACACTGCAATGAACAAGAACAAACATTCAACTTTGCTCAACTAAGATTGTTGGATGAGCAGGCACAAAATCAGCCAGGAAAGTGATTGAAGCCTGAGAAACAGGCCTCTTGTCAGTCAAGAGAAATGCTGATTTATCACAAGCCTATCAAGTGCTAAGAGGTAAGGACTGGGCAGCATAATCAAATGACAGCTAATGACTTAAGCTGGCCATTTCTGCTTTAAAGTCTATGTGTTGTTTTATCATTTTTTCCAACATGTGTGGATTTTATTCCAATATTTCTTTGCGTCCGAGCATGTCCATCACATATGGTAATATGAACCAAGTATCTGATGAAACATCCAACAATTATCCAATTTATTCTTAAAAATTCTCGTAAGTCTCATCGGGGGTAAATGCCACCTGTAAAACATCTCATACAAATTTTCTTTATATGCTGTTGACATTGTCATTTTATAATTTTGAGACCACAATTTTTGCCATTTTTCTAAATCAATCCCATATCCAAAATTTTTCCCCAAGCAATCATCATTTCTTTAACTTGTTCCTCCTCCAGTTTAAATTCTAATAATTGTCCATAAAGTTTTTTAATTACTTTTTAATCAGTACCCCTCAAAATCTTATCTAAGTCAGTTAACTTATCATAGATACTTTCTGCTTTAACATCTTTGTCAAATCTAGATTGTATTTGCAAATATGAAAATCAATTCATTTTTACACCTTGTTCTCCATTGCTTGAATAGATTTAAGTTCATCCTTTTCATTCAATATCTCACCATATCTAACTGTTTGTTCCTTTTTATATATTATTGGATAAGAAAAAGCTTCAGTGGTAGATATCCATAGTGGAATTTTTAAATAACATTGTCTTTTTATCTCCTCCCGATTCAAAAACAATGCCTCTCGAATATAATGTCTTCTAAAATATCCCTGTGTTTTAGTTTCCTTGTACCAAAGGTAGGTATGCCATACCAACAGTAAGTCATGCCCTTCTCAGGTCAGTAGTCTATTGTTCCTTAATGTTATCCATTCCTTTACCTACATAAAATTTGTTGCTTGGTAATATAACTCCCAGTTAGGCAAGGCAAACCCTTCTCTTATTCTTGCATCTTGTAACAATTTTAATTTTATTCTTGCTTTTTTGCCCTGCCAAATATATTTCAACACAATTCAATTTAAACCTTCAAAAAACGCTGACAAGTTCATGTACATCGATGCTTCAGGCAACGTTTCATGTTCAGATGCCCAGGTATACAACGCCAGTGACCTCAAGGAGGGGCTGGAATGCAACCTCAATGTGGGCTTCCTAGATCCAGACCCCCTGCCCAATGACACGCAAGATGTGCCCTACTTCATCATGGGGGATGATGCCTTCTCCCTCAGAACCTACCTCATGAAGCCCTACACCTCCAGACTCCTCACCCGTGAAGAGAGGATCTTCAACTACAGGCTGTCCAGGGCAAGGCGGGTGGTGGAGAACGCCTTTGGCATCCTGGCCAACAGGTTCCAGGTACTTCTCATCACCATGCAGCATCACCCACAGACCGTGAGGAACATCGTGGAAGCTTGCTGCATCCTGCACAATCTCATGCACACCCGCTACCCAGTCTTGCAGAACAGCTCGTGGACCTCCAACAAGGCAATGGGGACATGGAGCCTGGAGAATGGATGCAAGGGCGAAACCTGATAGACACTCAGGATGTCCAAGGCCCCAATAGAGCCTCATGTGAAGGGAAGAAGCAACGCAACCTCCTGAGACATTGGTGCAACTCCCCAGCTGGAGCAGTGGAGTGGCAAGACAGGATGATAGATGATTAATGGATGCTTCCTTCAGCCTGTCTCATCACACTGATGAGATTGGGCCATGTATGTTGGGTGGGCCTACAATGAACAGGGCATTTAATAAAGAGTTGTGTTTATGTTCAAATGTGTGGATCAATGCTTACATTGTTATTGATAATAAAGGGCCAAAGGTGTGGCAGCAGGGAGAGTGGACCATACAGTCCCACTATGCTTGCACTGGAAGTTTATCTACCCCACAGCTATTACCCATCCCAAAGGTATCCCTGCTCATTCCACAGGTATCCCTGCCCACCCCACTGCTGTCTTAACCCATCCCACAAGCATGCAAAGGCTTAAACCATTTCTAAAAGTTTCCACCACGACTTTATTACACAAAAAGAAATGAAGCAAGTGTGTGAATCAAAGATAGACTTTATTGAACAACAAGCTGTAAAATAAAAATGACCCAAGTCAAGTGTCCAAATAAAGTCCATGGGTAGCCAGCCAGCCAGTCTCTGCCACTCCTCTTGGTCACTCAGAGGTGTGCCCAGTCTCAGGGGTGAAGGGGCCAGGTGCTGTGGAGGTGACTGGTGCTGGAGTGAAGGTCTGAAGCACCATTGGGGTGCCTGGCCCCAAGAGGACAACAGGTGATGGTGTGTTGAGGAAGCTCTCAGACAGCTGGCTCAGCCCCGTTATGTTGAGAGCTCCTTCCTCCATGCCATGTGGTGTCAGCCCCAGTACCGAGGACAGATGTACTGAGGCCGGGCTTGGCTGTGGGGTGGAGGAAGGAGTAGTGTAGTGGGGCTGTCTGGTCTGCAGCTGGGTGAGGACTGGTGTTGGTGGCATTGGTGGCGTGGGTGGCATCGGTGGTATCAGTGGAACCGGTGGCAACGGTGTCGCCCGATGACTCTGTGCCTGGACTCATTGCTCTCTGGGTACAGCACCTACTGCATCTTCTTCTTTCTCTTTTTCAATTACTGCTATATACTCCTCTTGGACTTCAATTAGTGACTCTTCCTTTCTAGTTTCTTCCTCTTTTCCTCTAAAATGTTCTAAGTAGAATAGCTCAGCTTTTTCAACTGTGTCAATTCTTTGTCTTTGTTCTTGACGGGTGAACAAGAGGACTTCTGGTATCAGCCATCTGTAATTTACTCCTCTTTTAAGTTACTCTTTGGTCAACAATAAATATTGTCTTCTCATCACTCTTACTCTTCTTGGTACCTGTTTTAGCACCACAATTTCTTTGTCTTTGTACTTTAAAGTTATTTTTCTTGCCACCTGCAGTATCTGTGTCTTGATAATCTTTTTAGTGAATCTGATGTGAACTTCTCTTGGTAGTCTGTTTCTCATTGAGTATCTTGTATATACATGGAACACTTCATCCATCCCATCCATCATCTTCTCTTTGGTTATCTCTAATGCTTCTGCCAGTATTTCTGTCATTATTTCAGCAAGATGTTCACCTTTTCCTTCTACATTTTGAAATCTTAGGTAGAATTCTGATCTTTCAATTTTCCATCCTAATGGTTTGCATCTGCCCTTCTTAATATCTTCTCAATATAGATAAATTGAATATCTATATCTCCAATTTTCTTGTGCCTTTGTGTATCTTCTTCTTCAATTTTTTAAAAATCTATCTTCATATTGCACCATCATCTGTTGAATATTTTCTATTTTCTCATCTGTCTTTTCAATTCTTTGCTCAATATTCTCCATTCTCTTTTCAACCTTCTGGATTCCTTGCATAATCATCTGTAATGTCACTTTCTTCTCTTTCTCCTGTTGTAAGATTATCTGTATTGACCGTTGTCCTCCAGATGGTATTGAGGAAGTGGTGCTGTTGTCTTTCTGCTCATCTTGTGCTTACCTGTAGAGAGGAATAGAGAAAAAAGAAAAAAGAAAAAAAAAGGAGTATAGGCAGGCATTTACCACTCCAAAAAGCAAAAAGGAAAAAAGAAAGAGGAACAAGAAAAATCTTCAGGCATTTATGTACCTTAATCCAATTATTTATCTTAATAAAAAAGAGAAAAGGAAGAAGACAAAAAGGTTAAAAAAATTAGTTCTAGTTTCTGGAATATAAGGTTAAAATCCAAACATAAAAATCCAAACTGGGAGGGGGGAGTAGAAAAGGAGATGGAAAATAATCTAGAGTTAAGCCAGCTGTTGCCACTAAGTATCCAAGGCTCTTTAATAAATCAAACTCAATGTTTCTGCTTCTGGTATTTTCAAGGTCACTTCAATCTTTTTTCTTTCAACTTCAGCTCAAACCTCTAATTATTTAGTTTTACAGATGAGCAACTGTATAACAATCTACCATGATCATCCCACTATATTTTCCATTGAAAAGCTTAAAGTCCTTGAGTATAGCAAGTTCATAAACAAACTGAGAAAGAAAGAAACAGTATGTCCAAGCCTCTAAATGGCAGTGCTACTTTTTTCCCTCTTCACTTTCACTCCTCCCTCTTGTATCCAATACCAAAAAGAGAAAATGGAATCCTTCCTTTTTTTTTTTAAAAAAAAAAAAAAACCTCAAATCCAAAAGAAGAGTCTTAATCAAAACAGACTTTCAAAAATTATTTAAAACAATAAAAAAACAAAGCTGAAAATTTAAAAGAAACCAGTCCAGTTTAAAGTTCAGTAACTTTACCAAATTCAAAGTTCCAAGAAAAAGGCAAAAAAGAAAAAAAAACTTTTACTTTAACTAGTTTAATTTCACCGCTTAAACTCTTTCCTCTTCACTTTTAATTTCACTTTAAATCTCTCAGGATGTTCTCTTCAAGTAATAATAAGTAAACATTCATCTCACCAAGCTGACACAGTTTCCTTCAATCTCTTTCATTACAGAGCTGTCCCAGCTTCAGCAGCTGGAGTGGCTATCTCTCCACCACTGGCAAAAGGGCTTTTCCTGGATCAACCAGGGACTTTGCGATGTTCCTGGGATCTACAGGATGTGCTCTCCTCAGTCACCATTTCTACGGAACAGTTTAGGTCTGGTGGGACCATATTGCAACGGAAATATCAGTGGCGATCTTGGAGCTTCAAGATCACACGCTGTACCACTGAGACGCCAGCTCCCCCCAATATGATCCTATTTCTAAACTGGTTTACCATGTACAGTAAGTAAAGCCTTTTTAGTATTTGTTTTCCTACATATACAATTAAAATTGGAAGGGGACATAGGTATACATGTAAAGCCATATGCAACTTCCCTGTATGTACATCTGCCTTCAACATATGCATACAACTGATTGTGTTTACTAAATATATTTGTGCTATATGTGCTATATTGACAAATTGCTGACATTTATGATTAGTATTATTTTTGGATTAGTTTTATAGGTAACATTAATTATGCATAAATAATTACTTCTTTGACTTTAAACTTCAAGTCTTGAGGGTATTTTTAAAGATAATATAAAATTAAACAATTTTTGTAGAAAGATCTATTTCAAACAATTAGAACATACAACTTTTGTGTTGTCTTTAAGTGAAACAGAGTTGGAAAATTTAGTCAAGATTCATTATCAGTGACAGATTAATAGAATAAAAAAAGTAACCTGCTAAAAGAGGTATTATTTCTTCAGAAATTATGCATTCAAAGACAGATTCTAATTACCACAGCACTTTAATCTCAAAATAGATACACAAGTGACATTGGTAACTTTTAATTAATAATGAAAAAAAGTTTAATGGTCACTTTAAAATGTGAAGATTCAGCAGCTTTGTCTCTGTTTTAAGATCTTAATTTATACATTTGTGTTGAAAAGTATCTTCTTATATTTTAACAGACTGAAACCTTCTCAAATGGTAACATTACTACTTTGCAGAACATTAATATTAGCAGGCAATATATTGTATCGTGCAACTTTTCTGTGGGTGACATTAAGCACAGAAGAATCAAAATTACCTGAAATAGATAATTTTCCATAATTATGTCCCTATTTATATTTAATTGCCATTATTAACAAGCAGTTCTTCAAAGGACCATGATCTCTCTCTCTCTCTCTCCCCCCCCTCCGCTCTGAATGACAGATAGGTTAAGAAATTATAATAATCAACAGAATATCCTTTTATTTAACTTCTCTTCCATACATGTAATACATTTTCAGAAAAAAATGTATGTCAACCAACTGAAGTTTTGTTTATATGCCATACACCTTTACACTATGTTGATTTATATGGCCAAGCTCCAGTTAATTCTCTATTAATTCCTAGATATAATATATCTAAATATAAAACTGCATTATTAAAATATATTTTATCTTTATTTTTAAACTCAAGTGTATTCACATAAATATAAAACTTTCTGAAATGCATTAAGAAAAAATGCTTTTCTTGAGTGGAACCATCCATTCTACATCTAGACTACTTATCGACTTTGGACAGCTTTCATTCAATTTTCATTTCCCCATTCCCCACTCTTCACAAGCAGTGAAGCCAACATTGTTTTATACTTTCTGTTCCTGACTGGAATGCTAAGAATGCTAAGAACAGACAGAAAATATTGTGAAAGAGCTTTCTCTTGTTTAAGTGAACCTCTCTACTATTTTTTACTGCTTTTATTTTAATTGCCATTGGAATATTTATGGTCCAAAAGTAAAAATGTGTTGATTACGAGGATGGAAGACAAGCATCTCTTCCTGCCTCCCTATTATTTTGTTTTTCTCTGTCTTAAGATTTTAGTTCCACTTAGCACTTCATTGCTATGGTATACAGTTTGATTCATATTACTCTTATCTTAATATTTTTGTAAAATTCCCCTCTATCTATTTTCCTTAATAGTAAACAATCAGCATTCTTATGAAGATTCAGTCCGACTGTTTAGCTTTTTACTTTTGAGTAAAAATTCTTTAACATTTTTTAAAAAAAATATTAATTCCATAAAGGCAACTCATTGAATGTCTTTATTTATTCCTGCTAGTTAGAAGATGTATCTTATTTTGTAACTTAATTTGATTCAAAACTATTTAAGAAAATCAGGCTTTTGTGGATCAAGTAAACAAAATGTTGGACAGCAGTTCTGAGTACGATAGCAATCCCTTGGCTCCCAAGTTGCTCAGCCCATTAAGTCTCCTCATGTGTAGCAGCTATCTAGAGCATAAGTGGGAAATTTCTTGATCTCTTCTTCTCTGGAAAAAATTGCATTGGCCATAACTCACTTCCTGACCATCAATCTTTTCCACTTACAGAGACATCCAACCTGCCAGAGACCCTCACCAGTAAGCTCAAATTGTGTTATTGAAAAATGTATCTATAATATTTAACTATTCTTTTTCAATGTATTTGTTTGTGGTATGTGCAACCCTTGATTTTCATATATTGTGCATACATTTATTATACTGTATTTTAAAAACACATGATTTAAATAAGTATCCATTCAGTTTATAGATAGCATATTATATAAACATTTATTCAAATAGACAGTGACAATAATATCAGTTTTGTCCATCCCAAGTCATTACATGGGATTGGGAAGTAGAAACAGTATTTTGGAAATAATCCAGAAAGTTTAATTTAGTTTTCTTCCAAGTGAGAGTTTACATATTATAATTATATCAACTATTTTTTTTTACATAAAATAGAAAGAAAAATAGAAAGAAAATAGAAAGAAATAAAAATTTCAATGGTAAGCAAAAGAAGAAGAAAACATGCTATATTTTGAAATTTCTAAAGCATTCTCAGGTTTTAACAGCTTAACTCGTTCTTATAGAAAATACAACAGTTGAACACTTTTTCATGGTATGTTTGGTATTAATGCAAAAGATTTCTAACAAATTATTGCTTCACTTTGAATAAAAGTTTCAAGCAGGACAAATCAGCATAGAGCTACTGTAACTAGCAGATTAAACGGTTTTTGTATTTAATTGATTTGCTTATGGCAAAAGAGTTATACAACTAAGCAAGGCTAATCAAAGCAATCTTTTGATACCATAGGATGTATTTAACGTAGAACAAAGTAGAAGTCCCTTGGGTGGGAGATGTTATAAACTAGCAGGGAATATGTCACATAAATGGATGGGAAATTTTTTGTTTTCCCTGATTGGTGGGGCATAACTTATTTTTAAATGTGTAATCTATCTATCTATCTATCTATCTATCTATCTATCTATCTATCTATCTATCTATGAATAATTTTTTAAAAAATGCTGTTAATATATTTAGCTTATTTGATGGAATCCTAGCAGCTGTAAGAAATTTTTTTTAGTTACTAGTTGCTCAGATTTCAGTAGGACGTTATAGAATGGATGTGTAGGACAAATAGAACATTTTTGGCAGCCAACTGATTCTTTGACAAGATTCTTATCAAAGATTTATCAAAGTGTAAATTTAGATATAGAAATTAGAGCAATGGATTATAAAGTTGGTGACTTCTTTCTAAATTCCTATCTCTGAAGTTTACTTGTCTATTTCCCAGACACAGCTTCTGTTTATATTTTATTAACTGCTTCCTGAATCCTTATCTAGCAGTAAACACACCATCACAACTACTATAGAATTGTGATCTAGTAATTACTTGTGTCTCCATAGAGAACCAATTGCATTAGTTGAATGATGGTGTTGGATACAAAATTGGACACTCCAGAAGCATTATGGAAACATAGGTATTTCAGGACACAAATACTATGAATATGATTTTGTGTGCTTTACAGCCAAATATAATTTAGTCAGGGGTGGGATATGACAGGGTTAACTACTGGTTCGGGATTTATGAGCTTCCCTGAATGCTAAAACTGCGTGCCTGTAAATCGTCATCAGCATGCGGAGTGCAGAGGAGCAGCCTTTGAAACAGCCCTCTTTTCTGCTTTTTTAACTGCAGCTGTGCCTCGTTCGGCAGCTGAAGTTGAAAAATCAGGAAATAAACATCAGGTAAGAGCCTGGGTGGACGGGTGGGCAAAACCATCAGCAGACAAAGAACCGGTTCTATATCTGCTGCTCTTCAGACCTACCGGTTCTACAGAGGTGGACAGAACCAGTAGAAACCCACCCCTGAATTTAGTCTAATCTAGTTCAATCCAGTTCATTCATAACAGTCATAATTTCTTTAAGAAGTACTTTATGGCACAATAGCTTCCTAATACAACAATAATAGTAAATTATGTGTCATGAATATTATTCATGTGTACAAAAATACTCAATTTTGAAATGTCATATGAAAACAGTAGTAATAATCTTTATCTGTTAAAAAATTAAGCAATTTTTCATGATTATTCAGGGTAATAAATGTTTTCGATAAATTATGAATGCAATAAAATTAGTATGCATTTCCAATTACTTCACAAAATATTTCCTATAAATAAAGAAATAAAGAAATAAATTTTTGCACTTATCAAAAAGTAGTGCAATTTAGACTAACTGATTATATTCATTAAAAAAAATGAAAACAAGATTTAATGAGCTTCCTGATATATTTTCAATAACACCTAAAATCCCTTTAACATGAAGTCTTTGCAAATTGAAGTAGAGACCGATTTGACAGCAACAAACTATATTTTATAGTTCCAAAGAACTCAGGAGTTTTCCAAAATGCTTCAGAGATTCAACAATTTTTAAAAAACAGAATACAATGTCAGGTCTATACACAAAGAATACAACTTCAGTTCTATGGGCAGAGAAATATTTAGAATTTGAATTGTACAATATATATTTCTGATATTGAAGAAAGAAACTGGAACAATAATCATATCATTAAATTCTTTGCCTATAATATTTCTTTTGATCTGGTAAAATTAACATTATTTCAACTTTGTTTTCTTTCTCAGATCTCAGCTTCTTTAATGTGGTTAGCTATATGCTTTAACTAAAGGCCCTGTCACACTGCCCAACGGATGCAAAATGGACACAATGGACGAGCAAAATGTTCCATCCATTGTTATCCGCTCTCAAAAGGGGCAAAAATTTGCATAACCGGAGTGGATAACACGGACGTGAGGAAGACGCAGAGTGGATGGAAAGCAGATGCGGAACGAAAGCCCAGCGGATGGAAGCGGACGGGAGCGGATGGCACATCCGCTGGGCTTCCGGGGGACCTCAGCAAAGCGGACGCAGAACGGATACAGCGGATGCACAGCGGATGCACAGTGGATGCACAGCGGATGAAGCGGATGCACAGCGGAACCATCGCGGATGCACAGCGGAAGCCTAACGGATGCCTGGCGTTAATTCGCATGTGGGGGGGATGCATTGCATAAGCCACGCAGATATAAAGGGAAGCAGCTCGCAAGTGGTCAGCATTCGGAGGAAAGACCTGCTGCAGGATACATCAAGTCCTTGCCTGCCCTGCCTGCATACCTGCCTGCAAGCCTTACTGCCAGCCTTCCTACCAGCCTGCCTCCAAGCCTCCTGGCCAGCCTCCCTGCCAGCCTTGCTCTCTGCCTGCCTTCCAGCCTTGCTGCCAACCTGCCTTCCAGCCTCTCTGCCAGCCAGTCTGCCTGCCAGCCTTGGTGCCTGCCTGCCTGCCTGCCTTCCTGCCAGCCTTTCTGCCAGCCTTCCTGCCAGCCTTCCTGCCAGCCTTGGTGCCTGCCAGCTTCCCTGCCAGCCTCCCTGCCAGCCAGCAACCCCACAACCATGGGGAAGAAGCGAACGTCTCAGCAACCTGCCTCCATCCCTGGCAAGAGGGACAGGGCCACCCTCCCGCCCCCTGTCCCTGACTCTGCTTCTGCTGGGGCTTCTGCTGCTCGGGCTCACTCTTCTGGTGCTGGAGCTTCTGCTGAAGCTGCTCCTGGCAGTGGTGCTTCTGCTGCTGCGTACTCTGCTGAAGCTGCTCCTGGCGGTGGTGCTTCTGCTGCTGCATACTCTGCTGAAGCTGCTCCTGGTCCTGCTGGTCCTGCTCATCCTGCTCGTCCTGCTCATGCTCCTGGTCTTGCTCGTCCTGCTCGTGCTCCTGGTCCTGCTCGTGCTCCTGGTGCTGCTGGTGCTGCTGGTGCTGCTGGTGCTGCTGCTGCTGGGGCTGCTGGGGCTCCTGGTGCTTACTCTGCTGCTGCTGACCCTGGTCCTGCTTATCCTGCTGCTGCGGCTGCTGCTGCTGCTGATGATTGTGATCCTGCTGGTGATGATGATGATGATGATCCTGCTGGTGCTGGTGCTGCTGCTGGTGGTGGTGTGGAGGAGCAGCCCCTACCACCTGGGAGCCCCTCTGATGAGGGCCCATCTGGTCCTGCCAAAGGGAGGAAGAGGCGAATGCGGGGACGGGAGAGGAGGCAATACTTCATCGAGGAGGAACATGAGGATGAGGTGCAGGAGTGGCTGAGAGAGAATGACTATCTGTGGCGAAGGGACACCGGCTGTACAGGGACACCAAGCGGAAGCAGGCTGCTTGGAGAGAGAGGGCGGAGAGTATGGGTTACACTTCGGAGGTGCTCCTCGGCTGGTGGAAGTACATGCACACCTGGTACGGGAAACTGCACCTGAAGAAATCTGGCCATGCCATGGTTAAGCTGACAGACAGAGAGACCTACGCCATGGCCAGGTGCAGCTTCCTGGAGGGTGAGATCCACCACCGAGGAGCACCAGGAGCCCCTCTCACAACCTTGGTGCCGTGGGAGAAAGGAGACATTGAGTCCACCACAGTCATAGCCGCATCCACCACCACCCCAAGCTTTGCATCCACAGAAAGGCAGAGAGCCAGACAGCAGGAGGTGCAGAGCCACACTGTCCTGCTAGAGATCAGGGACACCATCCGGACCAGCATAGATCTCCTCTCTCAGCTGGTCCACACTGACTCCTCATCCTCCAACCGCAAGCCCTTCCTCACCTATGTCAACCAGACCCTCAAGAACATGGAGGAACCCCAGTACCAGGTGGTGAAGGTCCGGATCACCGAGCTGCTTCACAACCCTCCAGATCCAGAGGAACCTGCTCCCACCCAGTCCAGGTCTGCTCCTCCACCTCCACCACAGGTGATGTCCCTCCCATTCCAAGGTTTCCCACAGCCCCTCACCGACCAGGGCTACGGCCACCAGGAGGTCCAGCAGCACAGGCAGCAGCCCTTCCCAGTCCAGGCACAGAGTCATCGGTAGATACCATTGCCACCGGTTACACTGATGCCACCGATGCCACCCACGCCAATGATGCCACTGACGACAGTGATGCCACCCCCGCCAGTCCTCACCCAGCTGCAGACCAGACAGCCCCACTACACTACTCCTTCCTCCACCCCACAGCCAAGCCCGGCCTCAGTGCTTCTCTCATCAGTACTGGGGCTGACACCCCATGGCATGGAGCAAGGCCCTCTAAGCATCGCGGGTCTGAGCCAGCTGTCTGAGAGCTTCCTCAACACACCATCCCCTGTAGTCCTCTCGGGGCCAGGCACCCCAATGACGATACAGACTAGTATGGGATGGGTTAAGATAGCTGTGGGATAGATAAACCTCCAGTGCAAGCATAGTGGGACTGTATGGTCCACACTCCCAGGTGCCACACCTTTGGCCTTTCATTAGTAAACATTGATCCACACATTTAAACATAAACACAACTCTTTATTAAATGCCCTATTCATTGTAGGCCCACCCAACATACATGGCCCAATATCATCCATGTGATGAGACAGGCTGAAGGAATCACCCATTAATCATCTATCATCCTGTCTTGCCACTCCCCTGCTCCAGCTGGGGAGTTGCACCAGTGTTTCAGGAGGTTGTGCTGCTTCTTCCCTTCACGTGAGGCTCTGTTGGGGCCTTGCACATCCTGAGTGTCTATCAGGTTTCGCCCTTGCCTCCATTCCCCAGGCTCCATGTCCCCATTGCCTTGCTGGAAGTCCACGAGCCTGTTCTGCAAGACTGGGTAGTGGGTGCGCATGAGATTGTGCAGGATGCAGCAAGCTTCCACAATCCTCCTCACGGTCTCTGGGTGATGCTGCATGTTGGTGAGAAGTACCTGGAACCTGTTGGCCAGGATGCCAAAGGCGTTCTCCACCACCCACCTTGCCCTGGACAGCCTGTAGTTGAAGATCCTCTCTTCACGGGTGAGGAGTCTGGAGGTGTAGGGCTTCATGAGGTAGGTTGTGAGGGACAAGGTGTCATCCCCCACAATGAAGTAGGGCACATCTTGCGTGTCATTGGGCAGGGGGTCAGGATCTGGAAAGCCCATGATGAGGTTGCCTTCCAGCCCCTCCTTGAGATCACTGGCGTTGTATACCTGGGTATCTGAACATGAGCCGCTGCCTGAAGCATCGATGTACATGAACTTGTAGTCAGCATCAACCATGGCGAAGAGGACGATGCTGAAGAAGCCCTTGTAGTTGAAATAAGTGGACCCTGACTTGGATGGTGTTTTGCAGGCCACGTGCTTGCCATCTATGGCTCCAATGGTGTGGGGCCACATCAGTTCCACCTCTGATACCACTGCTCTGCAACTTTCTTCCAGCCTTCTTCAGTGGAGGGGCACTGGAGGAGCTCCTCCAGGTATTCTTCGATGATGGCCCGCACCACTTCTCTGACCACAATGCTGATGGTGTTGGGTGGCACCCTCCAGCCGTACTGCATGCTCCTGTAGGTGGTCCCTGAGGCCAGGTGGTGCAGAGTGAGTGCCACCTTGAGCCCAGGTTCCAGGCTGGGCCGGAAGTTGGAGTTTGCCTTGGTCAACCTGGGTGTCAGCCACTGCACAACTTTGTCAAACATGGCTGGAGGCATCTTCATGAAGTTCTGGAATGCCCGAGTGTCTTCGTTCCTGAGCTCCACCATCAGCTTGTTGTACAGTCCATACTCTGCTCTTCTCCCAATCCATCTTCGTACCCAGACGCTTCTTGGCCGCCTCTTTTTCTTCACGTAGTAGAGTTCACAGAGCCTGTAGATGGCTTCACACTGTTGCAGAAGGATGGTGGCTGCCAAAAGGACTGTGTTATGATCCACGGTGGACATGACTGGATGCTGTGGAAGAGCAAGAGTCAGATAAAGGCTGCAGAGGTCTGCACAGCTAGGCTGCTGGTCTGAAAGTGAGATGCAGGTGAGTTGCTCCCCCTTTTTATAGGCAGTATAGGTGTCCCTTTGCATCCTCTAGGCATCCTCTAGGAATCCTCTAGGCATCCTTAATATCCGAGATAGGTCCCCTCTGTGAACGTTTTTTCCGTTTTAAATGCTGCATTCGTTCTGCATCCGTTTTGCATTCGTTGCGCTTCCTCCCTGCATCCGAGTGGATGCGAGTTGCGCGGATGTGCAGCGGATGCCTAGCGGATATAGCGGATGCGTAACAGATGTGTAACGGATGCATAGCGGATGCGTAGCGGATGCAGAACGGACGAATTGGATACATTTTCCACGCAAAAGTTTTGAGCAGCTCAAAACTTTCTGAGTGGATGAAACGTCAATAAATAGATGCTGGACAGATAGAGAGGAAGCAAAACGGAGGCGGTGAGTACATCGCGTTTTCCAACGGATGGCAAGCTTTTTTGTCCATTTTACATCCTCTTTGCATCCATTGGTGCAGTGTGACAGGAGCTTTAGCTCTGTTTTACGCAAACGAATATTTCCTCCCCAATCTCGCCAAACATAACTGAGAGCTCAACTTAATTTGTGGTACTCTAAATTGGGATTCAAGACTGACCTTACTTTTAAATGTTAAATTTTGAATGGAGCATGAATGTTTCTTGACAATGGATCAAAGTTCCATTGAAGAGGTTCCAGCCTAACAGTTAAAAATAGTGGCTCAAATGTTTATTACCCTTGAAAAAGGTGGGATGCCAAGGCTAAAAAATTGTGCCATTGCATCTCATTGTAGAATCTGCTTCTAACCATCACTCCTAACTAATTAAAATAATATAGTTAACAACAAGCTATAATCCTGACCCAATTAATATCTACCAACATAAGAGCTAGGCTTGTCAACCAGTTATATCAAGCATTATCATGGCTGAACATAATCTCAGTGATCACAGAATACATTTGTTTCATTCAGTGACAACAAGTCATTTTGTTATGATGCAAAGTCATGCTCAGAAGAGCTCAGTCATTGCCATCATATGCTTTGTCAATGGATTTAGCACTTCACCAAGATCAGTGATTAAGAGATGCTTTTGGGGCTATTCAAGCTAGCTAGCTATGACAGACCTCGAAAATCTAAGTATCAAAGCACAACCCAAAGTTTGTATTTTTAATCTGGAGCAGGATGTAATCTGGAGCAGGATGAATAAATTGATTCAGCCAATTTTCCTGATAAAATATTTGATGTTTCCCATGTCAGTCCTGAGCTTAAAAACAAAGATGGCTTGATGGCCCCATGCCTCTGCAGGGTCATTTTCAAAAATGAATCAAGCAAATTTAAATTCATTTTCTCAATAAATTCACTTGCAAAAAGCAACAACAATCATAAGAACCTTCATTATCTCACCCTGATCTAACTTTACAGCAATGTATATTTTCCTGTGAACTACGCTCTGAGTTCAAAATACTACATGAATTAGGTAATGCTAATCTATACATTGACTACCATGCAGATTGTATCAAAAGCAAGAGCCACAATGTACATCCCAATAACCATCACCCAAACAACCAGTGTTAAGAATGAATGCGTCTTATTTCCTCCAGGCCCACGACTTTATATCTTAAATGCAAACTACTCAATGCAAGAAGCCTCACAAATAAAATGTATGAATTCCTCATTTTACTAAGTACAGCACATTCAACATTATATTTGTCTATGAGGCCTAGTTGAATGCATCTTTCCCAGACTCCATTACCACTGTAAGAGAATATCACATTTATTGGTCTGATCGTGAAATCCGTAGAGGAGGTGGAGTTACTACATTCTATAGAAAGTCTCTAAATCTAAAAAAGATTCAAATTATACAAGAGCTTGTGAACTGTCCTTAAATATCTCAATCTGCTTCTTACTATGCTATCAAGCCCCTAACTATAATATAATTCAAGCAAACAAGCTAAGTTCACTACTGACGTGGGCTGCCTCCTGCCCACACCCTCTTATTTTTTTTGGTGACCTCAACTTACCTCTTATAAATTGGACACTAAATGAATGTACATCCAAATCCATTCATGCAACCCTGTACAATGCCATTACCACAATGCCATTACCTACTGGGATGGGATCAATTTTTATATAACAACACTACACCAAACAACTGCCTCGACCTCATCTTCTGCAACAGCTCAAGCTCAATTTATTGCTTACAAATACAGGAACCATCTTCAAACAGTGACTATATCATGATTGACTTTTGTCTAAATTTACATTCTCTCAAAGAGGATTATAATTATGGATCCCCAAAATTTTAAAAATTTTAAATTTTTACAATTTTAAAAAAGCCAATTATGAATTCATAGCTGCCGACTTATCATTTCTTGATTGGCACATTCTGTTTCTGGCTGTAATACTACAGAAGAACATTATAACACTTTTTTGCTTGAACTCGAAAGAGTCATTAAACTATATGTTCCATTAGTAAACCCCACCCTCCCAAAAAAAACAATTTACCCAAAATAATAAGAAAACTTCAATCTAAAAAAAAGAAATCCTTATGGTGCAAAACAAATTAAATATGTAGCTTACTTTAAAAACCAATACACTACCTTATGTCAACAGATAAAGGCAGAATGCATCAATTACCACAGCAAGCAAGATGAAAACCTTCTATGCACAAACCCACTTGTGCCTTCTATAACTTTATGAACACCAAACTTAAAGACTCAAAAACCATCCCACCCCTGAAAGGACCTAATGGGAAAGACTATAGCGATGAAGCTGTTAAGGCAAACTTCTTCAACACGTTCTTCAGTTCAGTCTTTGTAAACAGTAATGGCTCATGCCCCACATTTCCTAATCATACCACAATTATCTGTAACAATCTACATATTGACTTTACTGAAGATAATGTAGAAAATGCACTATGTTACCCAAAACCATCCTTATCTGTTGGCCCTAATGACTTATGTGCATACTTCTTAAAAAAGCTCTCCACTTCTATAGCAGAAACCCTATGCATAATATATGAGATATCATTCAAAACCAGCTCCTTGCCAAAAGGAGTCTTTAGCAACTATGGTCTTTAGCAACTGTCATCTCTATCTTCAAAAAAGGTGAGCCCTATTTAGTTGAAAACTACAGTCCAATCTCATTGTTTTGTGTCAAGTGCAAAGTTATGGAGTCAATCATTAATAAATGCATTACCCTCCACCTAGAATCAAACAAGTTACTCTCCAATAAACAATTTGGTTTCAGAAAAAAATGACCTGCAATTTGCAAGTTCTACACTGCAAAAACATGTGGACTACACTACTAGACCAGGGCAAAACAGCAGATGTAATTTACATAGACTTCTGCAAAGCCTTTGACTTAGTGGTACATGACAAACTATTATTAAAATTAAAATCTTATGGTATTTCCAGATCCCTTCACAAGTGGATTAGTACCTTCCTGTCAAACAGGCAACAAATAGAAAAATAGGAAACACCCTATCAAACCCTGCATCAGTTAACAGCGGTGTTCCCCAAGGGAGCGTTCTAGGACCCACACTCTTTACACCTTTGTGTAAATGACCTTTATGATGACCTTATAAGCAACTGCATCCTTTTCACTGATGACATAAAACTATTCAACACTACCGACAATGCTACCGTCCTTCAAAGGGACGTTGATTATGTGTCTGAATGGTCAAACAATTGGCAACTCCAAATCTCGACCAAAAATTGCTCTGTCATACACATTGGTAAAAAAAATTAATATACCAAATACAAGCTTTGAGGATATGACCTTGCTGACAGCCCTCACTCTGTCAAGGACCCTAGCGTTCTCATATTGAATGACCTAAGCACCAGAGCTCACTGCAACAGCATTGCCAAAAAGGCTTTAAGAATTGTAAATCTAATCTTACAAAGCTTTTCCTCTGGTAATAGTGATTTGCAAACTTGGGATACAAAACCTTTGCTATACAAATACTTGATTACAGCTCTGCTGTCTGGAATCCGCACTGTATATCAGACATTAAAATACTTGAGCGTGTCCAGAAGTATTTTACCAGAAGTGTACTACACTCCTCTGTTCTCAACAGAATACCCTATGCCACCAGACTAAAGATTCTAGGATTAGACAACCTTGAATTATGCTGGCTAAGATTGGATTTAAGCATAGTACATAAAAACATAAATGTTGCAATGTTACAAAAACATAAAATGTTACAATGTTTTACCAATTTATGAATATTTCAGCTTTAATGACAACAACACAAGAGCACACAACAGATATAAATTTAATGTAAATCACTTCAAACTTGATTTCATGAAGTATGATTTCAGCAATAGAGTGCTCAATGTCTGGAACTCACTACCTGATTCTGTGGTCACATGCTCAAACCCCCACTCATGTGCCCTCAAACTAACCTCTATTAACCTCACCCCATTCCTAAAAGGGCTATAAGAGGCATGCGTAAGCACACAATCATGCCTACCGTCCCTGTCCTATTGTCCCCAATTATTAGTTCCTATTTCTTGTATTTAAACTTGTGTTCATTCTTATTTCTATCGTATTGTAAGCATTTGACAAAATAAATAAATAAAAACTTCTCTATAGATTTTTGGTGGAAAATTGGGCAACTGCCATATTTCTCATTTCTACTAAGTCTTTCCTAAAAAAGTATATGTTAAGCCTGGGTTCCCCAACCAGGGTTAGGTAGACAAGCTAAACAGAATGTGCAGCGTTAGTCAGATAGGCACACAGATAAATGAGTGAGCTAAGCTTGTATGTTTATTAACATACAGTAAAAATAACAGATACGCTTGTGCTATCAAGAATATATTTTATTCCAGTATAAGTTTATGGCATAGTCAAATAACAGTCCAATAGTCATTTACCATGTAGTCAGTCCATTCAGGGATATTTAGTTAGCAAAGTCCATGTAGAATATCCTATGTCAGTTCACATAAAAATCAGTCCTTTGTTGTCTCTCCCGTTCGAGCAATGCAGTCTTGATTCCAAGCAGTAATCAGGGATCATCAAAGCCAGAGAGAGTGAGCAAGCCGTAGTCTTGCTACTTTTATATTGTTTTCTTAACCACTCCTTTAATTGCTATTTCACAGTTAAAGCTGTATACACTCTAACATACACTAACTATGATTCATAGTTATTATTTCACCTAAACCAGTTAGGGTGAACAATGTTATCCCTAACAGTATACATACAATATTTCAAATTTGTTCTGTGATAATTTTTGTGAAGGTATCTAGCCAAAACTTAACTGGGTTAAAATTCATTTTAAAAATCTACTGTTTCTCTACATCTGATTCTGCCAAAATGTTAACCAGATAAAGGAATATTGATATTTCCCTATTAGAACAGTAAGCATGTTTTTTTGAAGTGTATCTTGAATCTCAATGTGATTCAAATCAGGGCAGGTTTTTGCTGAAACACTATTAATAATCATATCTTTGCCTCTTTAAATTTCAAATCTTCTGTCTGAATCAGTTTAAGGCTATTTCACATCAATTTGTTAGAAACCTTGAAGTTGATTCTGTTTATATAATTTATTGTAAAACCACAGATTTTTTCTCAGCTAAATTTTTGTTCTACTTTAGTATTTTGGCCAATTCTAGCACGACAGAGTTCTGGCAATGGTCATTTATTCAGAAGATGTATAATTAAATCTCCACTTGCCAAGAAACTTAGTGTAAAGGAAATAATGAAAAATATAAATTGTCAAATAGGAAGAACAAAACTAGATTTTCTCCTGTTTATAGAATCTATAATATATCTCTTGCTTTCAATATTTCTTTTGGATTGCATTGGTGATATTGGAATTAGAACAACTATTAGAACATAAGCAGGAGAAACCTGGATTATAAAACAGTTATCATTTTACCTTTCATTTATATTGCACAAATTACTTGTCTAAAAAAGAGTGCTATCTATATAAAATAATAATTATAATTTCAATATAAAAAGAAGAAAAACCCAATATGCCTCATTAATGAGGCATATTTCATAGGGAGAAGACCCCAAGGCCATAATTTATTTCATTTACCTTCTCTGTATGGAATATTTAGCATGATTAACTTCAAATATAGCAAAGAAGTCCAAAGATGAAGAACTTATGAATAGAACATAAAAATATCCAGGCAAAAAATAGCGCTTTATTCAACTGCATCAAATTCTTGATGATGAATTACTGAGATATTGAAAAAATATCACAAAGCTAAATAAATGCACTGCCCAAGAAAAAAAATGAAATAAAGAAAAATCTATTGGAATTAATCAGGTATTGCATCTCTTCTGTGATAAGTTAGGCATGCAAAGTGGTTTTTCACAAAGATTGTGGCAAGGTTGTCAGATTCTTATTATATTAACACAATATAACAAAAAAAAATCATCGTGCATTCACTAGATCCACACATGTATGATTAAAAATAACTTGATTTGAAGTAAAGATAAAAGGTGAAGTAAATCTGCCTTTTAACAAGATAATATTAAATTGCATTTATTAGATTATGTTAAATCATAGTGCCTCTGATTTTTATCAAGGAACACTGGCTACTTTAAGCTTGTATTTTATATCTTTGTTTTTATTAGTCATTCAAACATTCATTCAAACAAGATTTTCCTTTCAGGATTTCTGAAAATAAATGATTACTTACCTATATCAAACTGCTTCTCTCTTGAATGCTGATTATTTAATGAAGAAGCAATAATAGTAATAAAATAACTTCAGTTTGAATCATTCATATAACATCAGTGTTAAGGACAGTTCAGTTCTAAATATAACATTCTACTTATAAGAAATGCAAGGCAAAAATATAGAAATTATTTGTTAGATTTTAAAAAATGATTTAAGAAAATATTCATAAATATTCTTCAACAATTAATCAGTGAAACAACTTGCCTCCAGAAGTTGTAAATGTTCCAATACTGGAAGTTTTAAAGAAAAGATTGGATAACCATTTGTCTGAAATGGTATAGGGCAGATTGTCAAACTGGATTTCTTTCAGGGCTGGACTATCATAGTTCTCCTATGTGGACCAAAGAGGGAGGAGGGGAAGTGGAGTTGGTGGGCTGGATGCCTCCAGTAGCACTCTGCTGGCCAAAACAGGGCATTGGGTGGTGTCTTTGCACAGTCCCCTTCTGATTTGTTTTCACCCTCCATGGCCTCCTGCACCACTCTGCTGGCCAAAAATGCGTTGCTTCATTGCTTGTTTTCAGGCTGGTTTTGGCTGGGTTTTTGGCCATTTTGGGACTCTTTTTCAGCCCATTTTCAGCCTGTTTTGGGGCCTATTTTTCAGTCTGTTTTTGGCCTGTTATCAGCCCATTTTGGGCCTGATTTCAGCCAGCAGAATTATTATCAGGACCAGCAGCTTTCTGAGTATTGACTTTTTGCAAAACCTTCTGAATAGCAGTTGTATCAAACCTGATCACCTGTTCATCAGGAAGGGAAACAGCCTTCCTCGCTGGAACATTGCATGTGGCTTCAAACCATCCAAAAGTCATACAGTATTTTTCACGCTCTCTTGTTTAGAGAATCTATGTAATCCTTACATGTCAGGGAAGCTGCCTTATAATCAGGAATAACCCAAATACCTTTTGCCACATATGTCTTGAAAGCAGTTGTGTCCTTTCTGACTGTAGGCACACTTTGCTGTTTTTATAGCATCAGATCAGCTCTTGCTATTCTAAGTATTCAATGCATATAATATGCATTATACAAAATCAACATGGAGTAATTTGGGTACACAAATTAATTAATCTAAAATTACTTTTCAGACAGTCTTCCATAGGTACATACTTTTAAAATTCATGAATCACTATTATGAAACTTAGTTCTCAGATGATGTAAATGAGTTAAACTATTAAAATATAGATCTAGTTATTGTATGATATACTAATTGTTACTTAAATGTACTAGTTAAGAACTATTCTTAAACTATGAATTTTTGGATTTGTTTAGAAGGAATGGCATTTCATCAAAAAATAGACAACATTTCTAGCATCGGTCAGGTATTCAACTTGATGCATTAAAAATCCAACTGGATAAACATTCACAATGGTGTGCATGCACACACAAAACTTCCTTTTTCTGATTTCCATATAATCTAGACAAGAGCTGTACTAAGTTTTTGTTGAATGTTATTATTTCATTCTACATGATTATGGAACCAGCTACATATGAAAAAGCATTCAGAAAATACAAGAAGTTTTCTTTTTCAGGAGAATGGGAAGTGTTATGCCTCTGTTGGAATCTGATTCCAAGGGGGAGGTAGAGCAGCTGACAGGGAGTGGGAGTGTGGCCCTGGTGGCTGTGTAAAAAACTGGGGAAGGGCACAGTCTGGCTGGGCATTCAGAGGAAGACCCACGGCCACCCCCTCTTCATCCTAGGGCATGCAGGGAATGTTCTGTTTGGAAATAAGGTGCTTGAGACCAGGTTCTAACAAACAATTCTTTATTTAAACAGTAAAGTAACTGGTAACATAACATTGGCTCAAGCTGCGGCAGCCCTTCTTATAGCGGCTTGCTCGCGGCTTGTGGCCAATGACAGTTGTTTGAGTGCTCCTGCCATTCGGCAGGCCAATCGGAATGGCTCTTAAGTAACCAATCCGAGAATGGCCTTTTTGGCCAATCAGATCGAGGTATTTGGAGTCGACCAAGTTCTATGCACAACACCCCTCAGCCCTTGGTTTCATTCTGGTTGATCTGCGCAGCTCAGTTTCAGTGTGGTCCTCAAGCGGTTTGAACGGGATCGCTTTTTCTCTGTGTCTTCTCCATGGAACCTCCTGGAAGGGTGAGTCAGCCTTGCTGCTCCTGCCTGGGTTTCTCGGGCCGGTTGAGGTGGCTCCGCCGCTCCCTCCTGGTTCATCTGGGCTGGTCAAGCTGGCCTGGCTGTTTCCTTCCAGGAAGGCCTCGCCTTGTTCTTTTGCTCCCGGACTTCTTCTCTGGAGGTCGTCTAACTGTGAGTGCGCTTTTTGTTTTATTTGAGTTTCTTGTAGTGATTGTTGTGGTGTTATTGTAGGTTCATCTCTCCCTTTTTTATTATTTTGTGTTTTCCCCCTCTGCTCAGTTGTTTTTGGTTGATTTATTTGTGGCACTGGTGTGTTGCATTCTAGTGTTCGAGAGCGAAGCTGGTCGATGTGCCACTTCCATGTTCTACCGTTGTCCAAAACAAGTCAGTAAGACCGGGGGCCTGTGATTTGGGTAATTGTGGCTGGAAGCCATAATGGGTCCCCGGTAAGGTTTTTTGCGTAGACTAAATCGCCGATTTCAAATGATCGGTATTTACTGGAGGAGTCAGGGGGGTTGTCCCAGGTATAGGTGGGGTGCAGTCTATCGAGGTGGAAATGTAGTTTCCTACCCATGAGGAGTTCTGCTGGGCTTTTGTTGGTTGTTGTTGGTTGTTGTGCTGGGGTGATATGTTGGAGTGTTAAAAATCTATTAAGTTTAACTTGCACGTCCCCTGTAGCCTCCTTACTATAACGAACTATGCGTTCAGCCCATCCATTTGAAGCCGGATGAGCCGGCGCTGTCAGGGTATGTTGGATGCCCTGTGCAGCCAAGTGCTGCTCAAATGCTAGAGCGGTAAACTGGGTCCCATTATCCGAAACTATTACATCTGGCAGTCCATGCATGATGAAAAGTTTGTTTAACTGTTTCATGACTGCCTCGGTGGTAGTGGATGCCATAAAAATGACTTCTAACCAGTTATAGTAGGTGTCCATGATTATAAAATAGGTGTTCCCTTTTGTAGGCCCAGCAAAGTCAATATGCAGTCTCGACCATGGGACTCTGGGAGTTTCCCATTCCATGACTGGTGCCAGTGAGGTGGTAGGCCACAATTTTTGGCAGTCATGACATGTTTTCACCCATCGTTCAATGTCCTTGTCCAGCCCTGGCCACCAGACGTAGCTCCTGGGCAGGGCTTTCATTTTGACTATGCCCGGGTGCCCCTTGTGCAACATGCACAACACCTCTTCCTGTAATTTTTCTGGGATTACCACCCTGTTTCCCCCCCCCCCCCAACATGCAACCTTTTTCAATAGACAGTTCAGTCTGTCGGGTGCGAAAAGGTTTAAAAGTCTCACTTTTGTTTTCATCTGGCCAGCCCTTACCTACCCAATGCAGGATTCAAGCTGTCAGTGGATATTTCACGGTAGCTTTAGCGACCTCTGCTGCAGTTACTGGCAGATTCGGCCAGGATTCGATTTGGAAAGTGGAGATGGTAGGAACTGGATTGTCTTCTGTGTTGGGCAGTGGGGAATGGCTCAAGGCATTCACATGGGTGATGGTCTTTCCTGGGCATCAAGGAATTCAGACCACCTCATCATTCTTGGGGATAGAATGTTCGGGGTTGGTTTGTTTCCTGCCAAGATCCCTAGCAGGGGTTTGTGGTCAGTGATAATTGAAAAAGTCCTACCAATAAGGTATTTGTGGAATCTTTTGACGCCGGCTATGATTGTGAGAGCTTCTCAATCGAGTTGGCTATAGTTTCTTTCCGATTTTGACAGCGTTTTGGAGTAGAAGGTGATTGGTGCCTCTCTGCCATCTGGTAGCTGGTGGCTCAGTATGGCGCCGATTCCAAAAGGCGATGCATCACAGGTGACCATCAAAGGCAAGGTGTTGCTGTACTGGATCAAAATGGTGTTAGATGTTAATAAGTCCTTGATACTTTGGAAATCTGCTTGTTCCCGATGGCCCCATTTCCATATAGGTTTTTTGTCTAACAACTGATGTAAGGGTTCTGCTACGGTTGCTTTTTGGGGCAGGAATACATTGTAGAAATTTATGAGACTTAAGAATGCTTGAAAGTCACTTTTGTTCTTAGGTCTAGGTGCATCTTTGATTGCCTTTATCTTTTTTTCAGTGGGGTGTATCCCTTGCTCATCTATGAGATAGCTTAAAAATTTGACCTGATCAGTGGCTAATTTACATTTTTCTCTCTAAACCCTGCGTCTCTGAATAGTCGCAAGACTTCTTTTAGTCTACTTTCTTGTTGGTTTACGTTCTTTGCTGACACCAGTACATCATCAAAATAGGGGACGACTCCCTTGATTCCATTTAGAAGGCGCTCCATGAGGCTTTGGAAAACACCTGGGGCAATGCTAATGCCAAATTGTAGTCGGTTGAACTTGAATGCCTCCCTGTGTGTGACTATAGTCGGTGCCTCTGCAGTTGTGAAGTCAACTGGTAGCTGTTGATATGCTTGTGCGAGATCGAGCTTCGCAAAAAATTTTCCTCTCCCTAGTGAGTGCAATAAGTGTTGCACTACCGGCACTGGGTATGCCTTTGCTGTAGCTCATGATTTAGGGTTGCCTTATAGTCTCCACAGATGCGCACTGACTCATCTGGTTTTAGAGGAGTTACGATGGGTGTTTCCCACCTGGCATGGTCGATTGGTTCTAACACACCTTGTGCAATAAGTTTGTTTAATTGTTTGTCTATTTTTGGTTTTAAGGCAAAGGGAACACGTCTGCCTTTGAGCCTGATGGGAGCTGTCTTTGGGTCTAGGCTAAACAAGATTGGGGTCCCCTTGTACTTGCCTAGGGTCCCATCGAATACATCCTGGAACTCTTGCAACAGGCTCTCTTTCCAGTTGTCCACAATGACGCTGTTAATCCCTGTCACTCCGATTCCCAGGGGCGCAAATCATTCGATACCCAGCAGGCTAGGGTGATCACAGTCAATGATTGTTAGAGGCAGGATTACAGCGTGATTTTTAAATTCAACTAGGAAATGTCCAAGCCCAATACTGGGATTCGGTTTCCCTGGTAGTCCTTTAATATCAGTTTTTGTTGTTCCAGTTCTCTTTGCTTGATGTCTGGTATCAGACGTCTAATAGTGTCCCAAGATACCATTGATAAGTTTGATCCAGAGTTTACTTCCATCTCACAGGGCTTCCCTTTGATGTTCACCTTTACCCAGACCTTTTTTACGTTAGCTGCCTTGGCATTTCCGATGGTTATCGACTGGTGCATCTCTTCTCTGTCGCTCGTTCGTTGATTTCTGCTCTCACAGTTACACCTGCTTTTGGCTTGTCTCTCTTCGTTTCTGGGTGGGGGGGGTGCTGCCACATCTTTTAGGACTATGGCTCTTTTTGTTTTGGCAGAACCTTGTGATGTGCCCCCGTTTTTCACAAGCTCTGCAAATGGCATCTAAGAAGTTACATTCTGAATGTGGGTAGTTGCCTCCACATCCCGCACACTGGAATTCCCGCCTGCCTTTTCTTTTTTCCCACCTTTTTTTGTCCGACTAAAGCCTATGTACATCTTCATTGTTGTCATCAGAGTCGCTCAGGGAGTCGAGATCTTCATAGTGGGTGGTTGCTGTGGGCTGTTTCTTGCTTCCTTCTGCCCTCTTTTCTCTGGGTTGATTTGGCGGATCTGGAGTTGCATTCATCTGGCGCATAGTGGCTGCAGATTTCTTGGCTGCTTCAGCGGCGGTGGCTTCTGCGATGGCCTCGGCCACTGTAATATTCGGTCTGTTAAGCAGCTTGCTTTGGAGAGTAGCATCCTTCAATCCGAGGACCATGCAGTCCCTCAAGGCCTCGTCCATGTTCTGGAACTCACAGGCTCCACCGATTTTTCTCAGGGCTGCTACGAAATCTCCGACACTCTCATTTTCCTTTTGGTCTCATTTGTAAAACTGGTGCCTTTTGATCAGGTTGGAGACCACAGGTGCGTAATGGGCTCGGAGCATTCTGTTCAGCTCAGGTCATGCCATTTACTTAACGTCTCTTGGTTCAGCTAGCACCTTTGCCATTTTAAAAACGGCTGGTCCACAGTGCATGAGGAATACAGCCCTCTTCCTCTGGTCAGATATCTCCTGCAGTTTGTTGCTTTCTAGAAACATTAGAAAGCAATCAATGTACAACTCCCAATCTTCCTCGGCTGGGTTGAACGGTGCGGGCAGCGCATTGTTACCGGCCATCTCTGTTGCTCAGTTTTGGTAGCTGTGTGCTTCGGTCTCGCCTTCTACAACAATCTCACCTTCATTCTGTTCGGAAATAAGGTTCTAACAAACAGCTCTTTATTTAAACAGTAAAGTAACTGGTAACAGAACATTGGCTCAAGCCACGGCAGCCCTTCTTATAGTGGCTTGCTCGTGGCTTGTGGCCAATGACAGTTGTTTGAGTGCTCCCACCATTTGGCAGGCCAATCGGAATGACTCTTAAGTAAACAATCTGAGAACAGCCTTTTCGGCCAATCAGATCGAGGTACTGGAGTCTACCAGGTTCTATACACAACAGGGAGGAACAGAGAAAGGAGCAATATGAGTTACATGGATTGTGGGGGAGAAAAGGGCCCTGATTCCCTTCATTAGCTGCTGCTGAGAAAACAGGTTTTTAAAAGGGTGTTCGTGCACAACACCTTGCTGGAAGCAAAGCATGTATTATTTTGGTTTGTCAAGTCTTATCTGGGTTCTGTCATTCTCCCAACTGTGTGTGTTTTGTTATCCATTTAAGTCTGCAATTCCTTATCCTGCCCTGACTCATTAATTGCTGCAGCATGGTTTGTGTTAGTTTTTATTTATAATTTATATGTACTTTGGGTTCAGACTGAATTTCTTCCCTTTAAAAATTGTTCTTGGGAGAGTTTTTTCTCCAGCCAATGATAACTGGACATAGGGGCCAAGTTGGTGCTATTAAAAGAACTTTACCAACTTTTGTGACTTTGTTACTTCTGTGCCATGCTCCAAGTTACACAGGGAAGTTAATGACAATGGGAACAAGCTTTTATGAGCCAATCCATTTTTTACCTAACATAAAATTTCAGACATTCATCTGAATGCCTGAAAAGGACAAAATGTTTCCTGGTTTTCTAGGATATTATACATAAAATTCAGATTGTGTGGGAGTCAACAGAGAAAGGAAAGGGCTTACTGATGCAAATATAACTCCTTAACATATTGAGGGGGCATAGAAATAGTAATAGAGGGGATGATATAGAGAGGGGTGGGATCTGACAGGGTTAACTACTGGTTCAGTGATTTATGAGGTTCAGTGATTTACGATGTGCTTTCCTGGATGCACACTCCAGTAAATCGTCATCAGCACATTGTGTGCAGAGAAGCAGCCTTTCAAAAAGCACTTTTTTCCTGCTTTTTAAACTGCAGCTGTGCCTTGCACAGCAGCTGAAGTAGAAAAATCAGGAAATAAAAGTCAGGTAAGAGCCCAGGTGGGTGGGTGGGCAAACACATCAGCAGACATAGAACTGGTTCTATGTCTGCAGCTCTTTAGAGCTACCAGTTCCACAGAAGTTCACAGAACTGGTAGAAACCCAACCCTGGGTATAGAGCTGACTTTATATTCGTTCTTATTTGTATATTCATTTTAGCGACAACTAGAATGTCAGAAAACAGTAAATAATTGATGATGGTAGTTCATGTGTTTCCATGGGAATGATACAAACTTCCTAAGATTTCATCTTAAATGTATTTGAAATATCTATCTTTCCATTACTTTTTGTACGCTTATTGTTATGTGAAATTATGTTTAAACTGACACTTTTCACTTTTTTATCAATATTAAGCCCCTGTCACACTGCACCAACGGATGGAAAGAGGATGTAAAATGCAGGGAAACACTTGCCATCCATTGATTAATGCGATGCATCCATTCTGTACTCACTGCAAACGTTTTGCTTCCTCTCTATCCGTCCAGCATCCGTTTATTGACGTTTCATCCGCTCAGAAAGTTTTGAGCTGCTCAAAACTTTTGAACGGAAAATGTATCCAATTCATCTGTTCTGCATCCGCTACGCATACGCTAGGCATCCGTTCTGCATCTGTTATGCATCCGCTATATCCGCTAGGCATCCGCTGTGCATCCGCACAACTCCATCCCTCCAGCGGTAAACAGATGCAGGGAGGAAGCGGAACGGACGTCGAACGGATGCAGAATGGATGCCTAGTGGATGCAGAATGGAAACAAAGCATGTAAAACGTAAAAAAACATTAGCAGAGGGGACCTATCTCGGATATTAAGGATGTCTAGAGGATGCCTAGAGGATGCAAAAGGACACCTAGGGGAAAACCTATACTGCCTATAAAAAGGGGGAGCAACTCATCTGGATCTCACTTTCAGAACAGCAGCCCTGTGGTGTGGACCTCTGCAGCCTTCATTTGCCTCTTCCTCTTCCAAAGCATCCAGTCATGTCCACCGTGGATTGTAACAAAGTCCTTTTGGCAGCCACCATCCTTCTGCAACAGTGCGAAGCCACCTACAGGCTCTCTGAACTCTACTACGAGAAAAAAAAGAGGCGGTCAAGAAGCGTCTGGGTCCGAAGATGGTTCACCAGAAGAGCAGAGTACGGACTGTACAACAAGCTCATGATGGAGCTCAGGAACGAAGACACTCGGGCATTCCAGAACTTCATGAGGATGCCACCAGCCATGTTTGACAAAGTTGTGCAGCGGCTGACAAGCAGGTTGACCAAGGCAAACACCAACTTCCGGCCTAGCCTGGAACTTGGGCTCAAGGTGGCACTCACTCTGCACCACCTGGCCTCAGGGACCACCTACAGGAGCATGCAGTACGGATGGAGGGTGCCACACAACACCATCAGCATTGTGGTCAGAGAAGTGGTGCAGGCCATCATCGAAGAATACATGGAGGACCTCCTCCAGTGCCCCTCCATTGAAGAAGGATGGAAGAAAGATGCAGAGCAGTGGTATCAGAGGTGGAACTTCCCCCACACCGTTGGAGCCATAGATGGGAAGCACGTGGTCCGCAAAGCACCACCCAAGCCGGGGTCCACTTATTTCAACTACAAGGGCTTCTTCAGCATTGTCCTCTTCGCCATGGTCGATGCTGACTACAAGTTCATGTACATCAATGCTTCAGGCAACGGGTCATGTTCAGATGCCCAGGTATACAACCCAGTGACCTCAAGGAGGAGCTGGAACACAACCTCATTGTGGGCTTCCCAGATCCAGAACCCCTGCTCAACGACATGCAAGATGTGCCCTGTATGGCTCCAGCAATGAAATCAATCAAAATTATCTTCAAAGTTTTTTACCAACATTATATATAGCTTGTTCAAAGCATTGGAGGAATATTGGATAGTATGTATTTTGAAATTTATTTGTAGCCCAGGTTGGTAGTTGGGCCGTTGATCTGAATTTGGCAATTTGGTTGAAAACATTTCATCACCCTTCAAGGAGACATCATCAGTGCGCTTTGAATTGTGCTCATTTGTCAGAGCATTGGACTTTAAATACTTTTTTCTGTGATGCAAATTAGCGTGGATGTTTTTTGTTCAGCTACTTTTAAGTCATGCTCTGATTTGGACTGTTTGATTAGGTGGCTGTTGTTACCGAGGAATGGTCTTTTGTTGTAACTATGTATCATTTATGTGTTTGCAATTGTGTATCATTGCAACATTGTATCATTCACGTGTAATCATTAAGCTTCTGTCTTCTCAGTGACCTTTTACAGGGCACG
>BLBF01000026.1:3963413-3983754 GCA_015471245.1 Laticauda colubrina | reverse complement strand
GCCCATCTGATGCGGGATAGCAAATACCGCAGTCTTTGGTTTTAAATACCATCTGTATGATGTGAATTAGTGTTATTTGTTCAGATACTGTTAAGTCATGGTCTGGTTTTGGTCTGTTTGAATGATGGTGGTTGTTATTGAGACATGGTCCAATTTCTTGTGAGCTGATGGGTTGTGGTTTTTGTTATTGTGTAGAAGGGTACTTGTTCATTTTAAATGCTATTTTTGGGATCACGGTTGATGTCGTTCTTTCATTGTCAGTGACTGGTAGACTGGATCAATGTCAATATGTCTGTTTATCGACTTATTGGTGGAAAACCAATCTTAGGGGAATTATCTTTTTCTACTTGATTCTGCCTGAGTTACAACTGTGGTTCCAGTTAAATCAAATTTGTGTCCTTCTGAATCTTTGTGGATAGACAGGATGGATAGTGGGTCACATCTTTTGATTGCCAGGAAGTGTTCATGCAGTCTAGTTAATAGAATTTTTTTCCTGTTTGCCCAACATAGTTCTTTTCATAGTTGCTGCACTGGATTTGATATATGACATCTGACCTTTGATTTGTTTCTGTCTATCCTTTTGGTTTTAACAGAGTCTGTATGTTAGTTGAGGTTTGTGGGTCCTGTTTACATAAAGAACCCAGAAAATTTTTATTCCAGTCCACTGAGTCATCTTCACTTGACAGCACATGCAAGCAGTCAACCAAGTAACTCCATCTCTACTGTGTAGGAAAAAATGTGCCATTTTTTTCCCTTCTTTCTGAATGGGTCAGAGAAAATATCTGAATGAGATTTGTCCTGTTTAAGTTAAATGTGGTTAACTGTAGACAGGGAAAAGGAAGGGGAAGCACGCCAATCTTCAGAGACAAACTCAAGACAGATACCCACAGTAATCCTATTTTTATAGACTTTGCCTAGGACTTCATTGCAATGATGGTTATCAGTAGAAATAGTTCTACCTCCATTAAGAGCATTCATAACACAATTAGACTCACTTTAACCTGAAGACAGCCAAGACGGGGGCTATATACAAATGCTTCAGGATTAATTTGCTACAGTATATTGATGAATTGTATTTAAAATTTTCATGACACTCTTCCATATTCATGTAAAATATATCATGCAAATGGAATCTCTCTATATCTCTTCAACTATATCTATGGTGCTGAAATAAACAGAGCTTGTATATTTACATGTATTTAGCATCATAAAGTTGGGATAGGGTGGTACATACCTCCTTCACCATTTTTTTACCCACACAATCATCCTGTGATGTAAGTTGACTTGCTAGACAGTGGATAACCCAAACATCTCTTTATGAGCTTTTATGGAAAAACTAGTCTTTGTCCCAATTCTTTGCATCTTCTTGCCCCCCAATGGAATGATTTGCTTATTCTTAGAAGACATTCTAACAAAAAATCCAAAGATCATCATCTTTGGAAGATGATGTATTCAAGGCTTTAAGTAGAAAACAAAAAAACACAGATGCACATGATCTAGCATGAAAGTGGGGATAGGTTACAGTGGAGAATGGATATCTTTCAAACAATTAGCATATCACTATAGAATTGAAAGAAACATAGATGGTATTATATTTTAATAAACAGTTGACTTTGATAATAACTGATTTTTTAGAAAGATACCAGTAAAAATCTTATAACCGAATTTTATTCTTGTATTATTCCTAATATAACCATGTTGTTATATTGTAGATAAATTGCAAATACTTTTTAAATGTCTCATTTCTCTATTTGTAATTGCCTAACTCTGAGAACATGGGATCTCAGTAAGCCAGTGAAAATAGATATCATGTGGTTCTGTATCATAAACAGACAATATGTACATCATTTCAGCTTGACTACTTCTTGAAAGCTTTCTGGCATTTCAAAGGTCTCTTGTTAACAAATAACCTATAAACACTAAGACATCTGAACTACAACCAACTTTAAGATTATCATATATTTTTTTCATAGTTGCTATAGCCCTGAAGCTTTTGCAAGTGCAGATCCAGAAGCATGAAGTGTATTAGGAAAAAATATCTAGAGTAGTAGTACATGTAGAAGCTGGTTCAAGTATAGACTTATATTTCAAAAAATCTAAGTTTGAAAAGAAGAATTTCTGATTCTACTTCACAACAGCAAACTCAATGGATATCCCAGCCTCAGCAAACAGGCAACCCCTACTTGTGAATACTCTGGCCCTTTCTTTTCCTTATGTAAGCAAATCTAACAGCTCTATTCAGTGTCTGACAAATAACCTACATTCCAACCAGGCAGGAAGAGTCTGGACAATATATCTATGCAAACCCTGATAAGGGGATTTCAAGCACTTCCTTTCTGGCTTCTCTTTCTTATCATTTTCTACTTTCCTTCACTACTTCTCCAACCTCTATACCTGTCTTTGGGCACAGCAGCCTTTAAAGTGAGCAGGCACTTACAGATACAGTGACTTACTTAGAAAAAGATGGTGTTTTCTTTATGAGGAAAAATGTAAATTAAGTTCTTCAAACTTTTATATTTTATTTTATATTTTATTGTCCAGACTGATTCCCACTAAGATGAATTATTAAAATGGATACCTTTGTGCATCCCCAGGGTTCAGGTAAAAAGTTCTAAAAGGTTTCATGATTATTATTTTGTTCTGTTTGTTTTGATTGCATTTAAAAATATTCGTATTTATGCTGTTAGAAGATTCTGAAAATGTATTCTTTATTTACTTATTTATCTTTTGGAGGATGAAGAGTTTACTTTGTCAAGCTATCTTCAATTATGTAAATGTATAATGCCCTTATTTTTCCCCCAAATACTGAGATAGCATTTGATCAAATTGTACTTGCTAATAATTAAATTAACCCTTTCTGGCCATGGTAACAATAGAATTGATGCATAGAAGCTTCTTTTGCCTATGGGAACTGTTCCATCTGGAAAAACATGAGGTAGACCGGGTTCCAACAAACAAAGTCTTTATTCAAGTAAGCAACAGTAATGGAACAGTTTGGCTGAAGCCGCGGCAGCCTTTTTATACAGGCTTGCCTGCCTTTCAGCGGCTCTTTTGGATTGTTTCTTAATGAACCAATCCAATGCTTAGTCTTTTAGCCAATCAGATTGCATAGTTTGGAGTATACCATTTTATACAGAACACCCCTCCCCCCTTAGTTTAGTCCTACGTGGGTGACGTAGTCACGCAGGTAGGTGGGGCTTCTTCTGACTCTACTTGACTTGTGTGGTTCATTCTTGCTGGAGACTTTGAGCGGTTCGGATGGGATTGCTGTCTCTCCGGCTCTTCTCCATGGAACCGCCTGGAAGGGTGAGTCAGCAAGGTTGCTACCACTTGAGTTGCTCAGGACGGTGGTTTTGCTGCTCCCTCCTGGTTTTCCCGGGCAGGTTGAGCTGGCATTGCTGGCCCCTTCCAGGATGGGTTCCTCGACCTGTGGATTATTTCTGCCAGTTTCATCTAACCGTAAGTGTTCTTTTTGCACTTTTTGATTGGTTAGATGTTCTGGGTTTAATTTTAACAGTTCATTTTTTCCTTCAGTATTATTTTCTTGTATTCCCCCCCCTCTTTGGTTTTGTTTTCATCGATTTTTATTGTTGGAGGTTGCGCGGTCGTATTTTGCTCGATATTTCGGGAATGAAGCTGGTCTATGTGCCGCTTACATTCCCTTCCATCATCTACAGTCAGACAGAAGGACTGGGGGCCTGTTATTTGTGTGATTGTGGCTGGAAGCCATAGAGGGTCCCCAGTAAAGTCCTTTGCGTAGACTAGGTCGCCAATTTCAAACGTGCGGAAACAGCTGGAGGAGTCGAGGGGGTTCTCAAAGGTGTAATTTGGATGTAAGCCTATCTAAATGTGATCTAAGTTTCCTCCCCATTAGCAATTCTGCCGGGCTTTTGTTAGTCACAGTGCTGGGGGTGATATGTTGAAGGGTGAGTAAACAGTCCACTTTGTCCTGGACATCCCCGGGTCCATTTTCTCAAAACCCTCCTTGGTAAACCTGACCATTCTCTCAGCCCTACCATTTGCCGCCGGGTGGGCTGGCACGGTTAGTGCATGGCATATGTCTAAGAAGGCTAGATATTGTTCAAATTGTATAGCGGTCAGTTGTGGCCCATTATCAGACACTAGGACATCCGGCAACCCATGGGTTGCGAATAGCTTGTTTAGCTTTTTTATAACAGCGTCGGTTGTTGTAGATGACATTACTGTGACTTCTAACCAATTTAAGTATGCATCTACAACAATCAAGAAGGTATGCCCCCTGGTTGGACTCGCAAAGTCAATATGGATCCGAGACCAGGGGCCTCGTGGGGTCTCCCAATCCCTTATAGGAGCTTGTGGTGGTGATGGCCTGGTTTTCTGGCATTTATTGCAGGTGGCAACCCAGTACTCAATATCTCTGTCTAAACCAGGCCACCACACATAGCTCCTAGCCAGGCTTTTCATTTTCACGATGCAGTAATTAGTTTAGTTTCAGTTCATGAAAAGTACAATTCCATTATCACTATATTTATTCCAGAAAAGACTTACTCTTAGAGTGTCATTTTCTGCAGAGTCCTGAATTTCAAAGACTATAGTCTCTTTAAGTATTTTCTCTCATTTTTGTATCTCTGACAGAAAGAAAAACCTGTTTTTAAAGACAAAATCAAATAGCAAATATAATATAAACTGAAACACAAATTTTCTACAAAAACAAAAAAACCACCAGAGCTCATTTTTTATTCTGTTTAAACATAATTCTTTCAATGTATTTTGTAAGACAGCTGTAGCAAAAGAGGCGCTAATTGTAAATATGGCAAAAAGGAAAAGGAAAAAGAAAAAGGTCCAGGTCAGTAATAGAGAAATAATGTATTTGAAAAAGAAAAAGAAAATTTCCTGGTGGAAGTCAGCAAGGGGAATCAAATAAATCCCTTTAATTCATGCAGAGTCATGCATTAAGCACTTGAGATTTGAAAGGAAAAAAATTGAAGACTTTTCCCTCTTTCCTGCACAGATAATTGCCTTTAATAACTGAGTTGCTATTTTGGCTTCAGAATATCAGCTTTCCAAATTAGTTGAGTTCTGAAGGTCCTCTGGAGCATAAAATCTCTGATTAAACATTTTCTAAAGTTCATCCTATGGGTAAAAGTAAAAAATCCCATTACTTTAGAAGGAACAGTCATGTCAGATTCATCAAGATAGTAATACAAGGAGGGAACTGGAATAAATGGAGGCAGCTTCCTCTATAATAAATAGTCATCAAGGAACTCTATTTTTTTTTTTAAATGATTTTGATACTGACAAATAATAAAATGAATCCTAACATTATTATATGCTGTCTTAAATACAAATAATGTTATATTAATTTCAGAGTTACTAGCACTACAAAAACAGAATTTTAAAAACTTCTTGTTGCTCCTCTTTGTCCTCCTTTTCCTCTTCTGCCACCTCTACCCCTTCTTTGAATTAAATATTATGATAGATTTGCTCTTATATAGATCATAGCTTATTTATTGAATGGGAAAATAAACAGTAGATAGAATGCGTGTGCATAACTTGTACAATGTCCAATTCAATATCTTCCATTGATCCACCTGTGTGTATAGTTTAGAATCTCAGTGGGCTGGAAAAAGCAACACGATGAAAAAAGGTAGGAAATGTGTGTCATGTGTTGCTTATTGCTCATCAAATGTCTTGAGATAGGGATAGTATGAATAAGGGAAAATAGGATATAGGCAGAGGTGGGATTCTACCGAATCTATTCTTTAGAACCTGTTGTTAACTTTCTAAGCAGTTTGGAGAACCAGTTGTTAGAAGAAATCTCCTTTTGTTTTTTTTCTACCTTACCAGACCAAACTTGTAAGAAGGCATTCCTTACATTCTGGTGTTGCTTACAAAAACTGCCTCTCCATTAACCCTTATTACATTCTTGATAGGACTAGACTTCCTTTCTCCGGAGCTTTTCTGCAGTTTTTTTTTCCTCCTTTGATGGTACTTGGCTTGTGTGGAGCCCGAAACTGACATATGTGTAGCCATTTCATTTGGAAACCTGACACTTGACTTTCTTAAAGAGGAAGGATTGTTTTCAGCTTTTTACACTGCTGTTGGGAGGAAATACTCCTCTGCTGGAGTTAGCACTTTGAAGAAATAATTGAATAAACGAAGCAGAGCTGCCAGAAAGAAGCTTTTAATGACAAGGAATCAAGATGAATGACATTCAGCCAGGCTTCTTGGCTAGCTAGAAAGATTGACATTCAAACATGAGTTTACATACCCTTTCTGAGTTTTGGTCCAAAAATTGGTTTTTGGTGAAGTTTAATTCTGTGCTTAATAACGTTTAATCCTGTGTTTATTGATGTGATAATTTTCCTTATTCAGCTTCTATTTGGAAGGAAAAAGAAAAGAAAAGAAACTGGGTTGAGAAATCTGGCTAGTTCCTGTGTCTATTTGTTCTGATAATTGGTTTAACAAGCAACAGTTACTATTGTGATTTAGTTATTTTTATTGTGTTTGAATTTTTCCCTGCCTCGTGGTTTTCTTTACCTGGGAAGGGGGTCTTCCTTCACTGCTTTAGTGGTATTTGGCACTGTCCTTTTGGGGCGTATTTCCAAGAAGCAGGATGCAACTTGGCACTGATTTTTTTTACTGCCTTTCTGGGGGGCATATGACCTTTCCTGAAATCTGGATGATTTCCTTAGGATATCTTATGAGTGAGACCAGCTGGTATCTTTAAGTGGTGCAAATTGTTCTAAGGAGTGTTTTTCCTGCATGTGCTCTTTCTGGGAAGCTTAAATGACCTCTCTGCTAAATGGTTTGACTTTATGAGCAAGAGTTGGCTGCTAATAGTTATAATTGCATTTTAACTATTTTAATTTCTCAAGGTGCTCTGGCACCCTGCCTGATTTGTCACTCCAGCTTGCAGGTATTTTTAATCTAATGATTGGTATTGGCAGATTTTTGTAAGCAAAGAAGCTTTTTGTATTTTTGGATGGGTAATCCTTGACTTACAGTAGTTCATTTAGTGACCATTCAAATTTACAATGGCACTGAAAAAAGTGTGACTGTTTTCACACTCATGACCGTTGAAGCATCCCCACAGTCATGAGAAACCAGGTGAGATGAGAAGTACCCCTCGATGTGAGTGATGTTGAATTGGCCATGACCATCAAGTCACATGACCATCAAGCCACACCCACCAACTAAGTTAAAAAAAAATTGAATCCCATCCCTAGATGTAGGAAGCAACAAATCTCTGCTGAAATCATACACTTGTTCTTGGACAACCCAGGAATTGGAAAAAGAGTTGTATAAACTTGTTTTCACTGCAACTTCTGAATATACACGTGTGGTTCTGATTAATGAGGTATTCTCATGAATCATCAATATATTTCAACTTTAGGTTCTTTCTTTCATTTTTTTTTCACAATTCTAACTCTTTTTAGTTGTGAACATTTGCTAATTTTTTTGTAGCCGCTCTATTATTTTTATCTGTCCCACAAATCATTTAACTGCTTCCAAGTTTTTAAAACTCAGAAATTATGAACAATATATTTATTTGTCATCTTTTCTCCCTTCACCTGATCCTTCAGAATCTCTTCATCTGACCTATTCTAGTTTACTAATGGCTAGACATACATACTAGGCATTGTCACTAGAAATATCAAACACTGGCATAACAAGGGTCTATTGTGTTGAAATATAGTTAGTGGATTCTGAGGTAGAAATCATTTTACATCAAAATGCAGTGTAATGTGTAAATGCATAATTAATTTTCATGAGGTTTAGCATGTTTGTAACATCATAGTGTTCTGTTGTTTCTTATGGTGAAAACAAAAAATATAAAAAGCCAACAAACAAACAATCTTTTAAAAAACATGAATTTAAGTGAGTGAAAGTCAAAGACTGGGGAATTAATTCTGTCAAGACAAAACAAACACTGTATTTATGAAAAATGACATTACCTTAGACATCAGATTCAGGATAAAAAGATTGAACAACAAATTGGTATTATGGTTATTACTACTGCTATTAGTAGTAGTTGTGGTAGCAACTTACCACCTCTGAAGAGTTTTCGAATTAACTGCCAAAATATTTTTGGCAAGCATTGGTACTGAACTTTGATTTGAAATGGAAACAACACTTGTTCTTCTGGCTCAGTAAAACAAAACATCTTTACCTAATTCTACATTGAAAATAATTGCAATATGGGATAAGTCTTACAAGAACTCAAACATGCTCACAAACACTATTTTTATAATGTATTTGAATCCACTTCTTATGAAATGGGAAAGTGTTAAGCTTTTAGTTGTTTCAATCATCAAGAAGAATGAGGAAATCTGGTTGTTTATGGTTTAAAATGAATGCTTCAAGGTCAGTGTCTGTATTCTGATATTACTGTTTTGTTTAATCAAATGCCACTTATCATTCACAGTAATTCCTGGTATTGTACAAAATAAAAATCCAATGTAAACATAAAAAAATAATATAAGGTTTAAGTAATGGATAGATTGAATTAGATTAAAATATGAAGACAAGACTAAAATAAAAAATAATTTCCTATATTTAATAGATTGTTCTATTTAATATATTGGTATTACTGAAAAGCCAATATCATCAATGGAACAATCCATTTATTTTAAAGAAATAGACGTTCAAGCTTGTATTCGCAGTAAGATGATCATCTGAAAAAATTTAGACAGCCATTAGATAACAGCAAAAAGAATCTATGCAATCTGGTAGATCTGGTAGATCATTTCATGGAACTTGATTTAACAACAGATTACAGGTAAATGAAGCAAGAAGAAGTAGGAAGAAAACATTTTAAAAGCCACTCTATCACACAATGCCAATTTGACAAATTCACTTGATAGTAAATCTTACAATATATTTAAGTAATTAAGAAACAAAACACAACAGAAACTGAAGCATTACAAGCGAAAGAGACAATTTGCTAAACCTACAAGATAAAGTAGGCAAAAAGTTCTTTAACAATTAATTAGTTTATTGCCTGAAGCTGAAAGAAGTTGAAATTTAAAATACAGCTGACAGAATCAAGTTTCAAGCTTTAAGCAAAGAAGGTGAAAAACAATGGCTTCATTTGGAAACAGTCTTTTACAAATGTGTAAAGAACTTATGTTCACAAAAGGGATATTGATCACTCAAAAAACTTGGAGAAATGTAAATATATTGCTAATTTGTACTACTCCTTTAACTACCTGTGCCATCTCTAAAGCTCCTTGGCCCTTTAACACCATTCCATAATTTTAAACTTCAGATTTCGTGGGCTCTCATCTCATTGTAGTCATAATTATTCCAAGGTGGAAAGCTAACCTAATTGGGCTGAAAGTCTGAATTCTTTTCATTCAGTTCATTACACTAAATTCAGAATAACAGAGTTTACCCAAGTAAATAAGCATCTGGAAGTATGGGACAAAAGCAGAACTGGTTACACCTGGAAGTGAGGACTTGTAATGTCCCATTCTACCAATTAAAAGATCATATGAGGAGAACTGTATACAGAAATACTTTAGGTCATGGCTGTCAAACTCCCCACCTGGGAACCAGATGCGTCACACTCTGATCACACCCATGCCTGGTTTAGTGAAGGGGGGGGGAGTCCCAATACATCACATGATATCTCCATGATGATGTGAGGTTCACACCCCTGCTTTAGATCTATCCCACTGGTTTGTGTCTGTAACTATTCCAATGTATCCTATTTATCCTTAATTAAGGTCAATATAATCTTCACTGGGGTTAGGAATTTTACATGTATTCTACATGCATCACATAAAAATTTTGTACATTTTTCTGAAGTCTGGTCAATTGTTCATTCTGCTTAACTATAATCGGCTTACATGAATATACTTCAGGTTTATTACATAAAAAGACATGAATATAAAGAAAAATTTTGCCATCTTAAATTATTTTTGAATATTTCTGAGTTCAAATTATTCAGCCTGGTCAACAAGTATTGTTGTATTAACAAATACATAACAGTATAATAACATGAAGTATAATGTTATAACAGTATAATACCTCTATAACATGAAAAATGTTCCTCCAGGAATTTATGTATAGAAGTTTCTTTAGGAAATGATTTAGACATATCGATACTGAATAAAAATTAAAATAAAGAATAAAAATAAAAATAAAAAAGAGAGACTTAATCCTAGAGATTTTTTTTTAAGTCAAGAAGATTGATTTTCTGGGGAAAAATATTAAAATATCTATGTCAGAATGTTCAATAGGTTACAAAATAGTAAAAAGCCTTTTGTATCTTCCAGATCTTATCATTAGTATGAATGTAAACAAAGCCAAAAAAAAGTTACATTTTGTTATACATAAAACTGACTACAACTGACTACAAATAACAAATTTATTTGTTTGAATCCCACCACTGCCAGCTTAGCAAATGGTAAAAAAGTCCCAAAATATCATGTGATGCCACCTTGATGAGGTGAGTTTGACACCCTGAGTTAGGTGTTATATAACTCCCATAATGTACCTATGATTGTATAAAGGGAAAAATATAATAGGTGACCTGTCTCATATTTGTTTGATTTATATTAGCTTTTAGAAGCTCTTTTTTGCTTTCTATTCTTCTTACTGTTGTAACATTGAATTGTTTAAGTTATAAATCCATGTTCTTTCTTGACTGCTTACACTTTACAAAATTTATTCAAATGTATAATAATCATATATAAGGAAAGTTATATTAAGAAGCATCACAGCAACACTCCCCTCTCCAGAACTGCATGTGTTAATTATAATATCTGCATAGTAGCCTTATATATCCAATTATCTCTATTTGCAGATGCTGAATTTCAGTTCACCACTGCAATACTATTTCTTCAAGAGGAATGAACAACTTGCTGCGGCCAACTCACCATAGCCAAATTTTCACAGGGCAACTTGTTACAGCCAACTCACTATGGGACAACTTGCCACAGGACAATTCAACAAATACTAAAAGTTAACTTTTAGTTAAATTAATTTTAAAGTTAAATTAATTTCAATGGAACCATGGCCAATAATAATAAAAAAAATCCAGAAACACAAGAGTTACAATAATTTTGATGAAAAAAATGCTCACCAATAGTAAAAGCAATTAAATGAAATGATTAATATAGCATTAAACTGTCCTGCAGTAAGTTGTCTGAAGGTGAGTTGTCTGTGACAAGTTGTGTAGATCTTTTTTGAGATATGTCCCATATATACAATCTGAAAGCCTAAAGCAAGGGTTGCCAACCTTTTGGACCTCAGGGACCACCAAACTCATAATTTTAAATCCCAGGGAAGATAAATATGAATTTTAACTGACAGTGGCTTGCTGGCATTGGTGGGAGAAAAAAAGAGAGAGGAAGGGAGGGAGAGAAGTTCAATCAGATCTCTCTCTCTTTCTCTCTCTCTCTCTCTTTCATACACACACACACACACAAACACACAGAGGCAGGGGTGAGATTCAAATTTCTTAACAACAGGTTTTGGGGTCATGGCCTAATTAGTGGGTGTGGCTTGGTGGTCATATGACTGGCTGGGCATGGTTTGTATGTAAGTCTGAGGGCTATCTATAAAATAAATTACGTCTTACGATAAAAAAAAAAACAAAGTGTAGGAAAAATTTTTTTATTATATATACTTGAAAGTGACACTTAAATACTACTTTTCAACATATTCACCGAACAAATTGAGGCACTTATCATAGCGGTGAACAAACTTTGTAATTCCATTGTCATAAAATTCAGCTGCCTGAGATTTCACGCCCGCATGCAGTTCCGCATCATCATCAAAGCACTGTGTTCCAAGCCAGGTCTTCATCCTCAGAAACAAGTGGTAGTCGCTTGGTGTAAGATCAGGGCTGTAGGGCGGATAAGGAAAAATATCCCACTTGAAAGCATTGAGGACTTCTCAAGTGCGATTTGCTGTGTGTGGTCTGGCACTGTCATGCAAAAACAAAATTTTTGAGATTAACTTTCCTTTACGTTTGTTCTGAATTGCTTTTCTTAGTTTTTGCAATGTTTCAAAATGCCTCACAGAGTTTATTGTTTCACCATGTTCCAGAAAATCGATAAGAAGCACACCTTGCCTATCCCAAAAAAACAGTTGCCATAATCTTCCTTGCAGAGAATGTTTGCAAAAATTTTCTTGGTTTTTTTGGGGAATTTGTGTGCCCCCATTCCATAGACTGCAATTTGGTCTCGCTATTCACATGTTTGACCCAAGTCTCATCTCCAGTTATGATTCGATTAAGAAATGAATCTTCATCTTTGTCGTAAGAGTACAGAAATGTCAATGATGCGGCCATATGCTGACTCTTGTGGTTTTCTGTCAGGATTTTTGGCACCCATCTTGCACAAAAATTGTGGTAGCCTAGCTTTTTTGGGGGGGGGGGTGTTAAGTTTTATTGATTTTTAAGGACAAACAAAAACAAACAAAACATAAAAACATCAACTTTCTTCCATAAGTGTACAAACAGTGTACATTGTGCACCAATTTCATAGTCTCAATTACAGTTACATGACATAATAACTCATATTATCAAAAATTGAATATCCTAGTATTATTATTAATCAATCATTTGACTATAATTTTGTTCATTCATACTTTGCGAGATAGCTATACTTTACTTAGTTTATTTTATAACAATTCATATAGTCCTTCCAAATCTATCCTAAAAACATTTTATATATGTAATAATAATAATCCTTAAAAAAAGAAATAAATCTTTATATATTCATTATTTTCTATAATTCTACATATTCCATTACTATATTTTGTCATCTAGCCATTGATAGAAAAGGTCCCTAATTTTGTAAAATTGTTTTCTTGTTGTCTTGTTTTCTAATTTCAAATGTCAATCTACTCATTTCAGCACATTCCAGTATTTTCTTGATAATTTCTTCCTGCAATGATATTTTCTCATTTTTCCAATTTTTAGCAAATACAATCCTAGCTGCTGTTAATACATTTACAATCAAATATTTAAAATCTTTGCTGTATGTATCAGGTAGAATTCCCAATAAAAATATTTCTGGGTTTAAATCTATATGTTTTTTAGTCATTTTTTCCAACCACGTGTGGATTTTAGTCCAATTTTTTTTTGCATCCGCACAAGTCCACCACATGTGATAATATGAGCCAGATATCTGATGACATTTCCAACATCTTTTGGATTTATTCTTGAACATTCTTGCTATTCTTGTCTGGGGAAAATGCCACCTGTAAAACATCTTATACAAGTTTTCTTTATATGCTGTTGACATTGTCATTTTATAATTTTGAGATCACAATTTTTGCCATTTCTTTAGATCAATCCCATATCCAAAATTCTTTCCACAAGCAATCATAGTTTCTTTAACATGTTCTTCTTCTAGTTTAATTTCTAATAAATATCCATACAATTTTTTATTCACCTTTTCATCAGTACCTGTCAAAATCTTATCTAAATTAGTCAGTTTATCATAGAAACCTTCTATTTTAAAGTCTTTTTCATAGCTTGAATGTATTTGCGCATAAGAAAACCAATTCATCTTTATAACTTGTTCCTCTAGTTTTTGCATCGATTTTTATGTTCACCCTTAAGTTTGCATCGATTTAAGTTCATTCAAAATTTCCCCATATCTAACTGTTTGTTCCTTCTTATATATTATAGGATAAGAAAATTCTTCAATAGTTGATAACCAGATTGGAATTTTCAAATAACATTGTCTTTCAATCTTCTCCCAGTTTAACCACAGAGACTCCCTTATATGATGTCTTCTAAAATAACCCTATATTTTAGTTCCTTTGTACCATAAAAAGGCATGCCACCCCAACAACAGATCATGTCCTTCTAATCTCAACAATCTAGTATTTCTTAATGTTATCCATTCCTTCACCCATGTCAAGTTTGTACCTTGGTAGTACAACTTCCAATTTGGCAGACCAAATCCTCCTCTAATTCTAACATCTTGTAAAGGCCCAGTCCCACTGGCTGATATGCAAAAGGTATGCATAAAGGACACAGCAGATGAGCAAATTTTTTGGGGTGGCTCCATCCATTTTCATCCAGTACAAAAATTGGCGAAAATTTGCATAAACAGAACAGAAAAGAATGGATGTGGGTAATATGTAGTGGGGATGTTAAACAGATGTTCATCGGAAGCTTAGCAGATGAAAGCAGATGGAAGCAGATGACACCTCCGAAGGGGTTCCGGGGGAGAATTTCAAAGCAGACGCATAGCAGAAGGGGCGGATGCATAGCGGATGAAGCGGATGCATCACATACGCCTATAAGAAACAAAAGAGATGTCGTGCGGATGTATATCAGATGCAAAGTGTTCATTGTGCATTTGGGAGGGACATGAATTGCATCCGCTCCATGGAAATAAAAGGATACAGCACGCACACAGTCAGCATACAGGGGAAAGACATTCTGCCAGATACATTTTGCAGAAACACCATGGTTTGCAAGTCAGGCAAGAAGAGGAAGTCCGTGCCTATTCGTTCAAACCCTGGCAAGGTGAAGAAGGGCAGAACCAGCATCCCACCCCCTGGCACTGACTCTGAAGCTGCTGCTGCTGCTCCTTCTCCTGCTGCTGCTGTGGTGGACCAGCCCCAAGCCCCTCAAGCCCCTCAAAGCCCTGCTGCTAAAGGCCCTGCTGCTCAAGCCTCTGAAGGCCCTGCTGCTCAAGCCCCTGAAGGCCCTGCTGAAGCTCCTGCCAGAGGGAAGAAGAGGCAAGGGAACCAGAAGGGAGAGAGGAAACAGTATACTGTTTCTGAGGAGCATGAGGACGAGGTGCTGGAATGGCTGAGGGAGAATGAGTACCTCTGGAGAAAGGGCCACAGACTGTATCGGGATACCAAGAAGAAGCAGGCAGCTTGGAGAGACAAGGCAGAGAGCCTGGGCTACACTGCAGAAGTACTCCTTGGATGGTGGAAGCAAATGCACACCTGGTATGGCAAGCTACAGCTCAAGAAATCCGGGCAGGCCGCTGTCAAGGTCACTGACTGGGAGAAGTACATCATGGCCAAGTGCAGTTTCCTGGAGGGTGAGATACGCCACTGAGGAGCAGCCCCTCTGAGACCCCTCTCCCTCAGACAGCCCAAAGACAGCCAGTCCTCTTCCAGCCAGGAGCCAGATACCCTGTCCAGGCAGGTGAATTCGGAGGGTCCCACAGCAGAGACCTCCTCGACAGCTGCACTCCACATGCCGACAGACTTGGAAGATCCCGTGGAGGATGATGCCCTGCTGTCACAAATGGAGGAAAAAGCAGCAGCCATTAGAGGCCAACCCACCCCCACCCCCAGCTCCAGAGGATGCAGGCAGAGAGGCAGACTGGAGGGCCAAGACCACAGTGTGCTGTTGGAGATCAGGGACACAAAGAAGACCAGCAGAGAACTTCTCTCTCAGCTAGTCGACTTGGACAGAGCATCCTGGGCTCGGAAGCCCTTCATGACCTACGTGAGACAGACCCTGAGGGACCTGCCTGAGGCCGAGTACCAGGTGATGAAGCAAAAGATTGAAGCACTTCTGCATAACCCTCAAGGCCCGGCTGAACCTGCTCCTACCCAGTCCAGGTCTGCTCCTCCAACCCAGGCGATGTCACAGCCCTTCCACGGCTTTCAACAGCCTCTCACCAACCAAGGCTATGACTACAGGACTTCCCACAGCAGAAGCAGAACTTCCCAGTCCAGGTCCAGGTTCATTGCATGCCACAGACACCATTCCTCACCCATCTGCCAACCAGACAGCCCCACTATACTCCTCCTTCCTCCACCCCACAGCCAAGCCCATCAATGGACAATCTGTCATCAGTATTGGGCCTGACATCTCAAGTCCTTGATGAAGGACTTCTCAACCTCATGGGACTGAGTCAGCTCTCGGATAGCTTCCTGAACACACCACCACCTGTTGTACCCTCGAGGCCAAGCACCCCAATGAGGCCTCAGACCAGCACTCAAGCCACAGCCACATCCACAGTCACTGCCTGTTTAACAGCTGAGACCATGGACATGACTCAGAGTTACTCAGAATAGTCTCAGAGACTGAATTGTTTACTTATTTAACAAAGTTTATCTTTGCTTAAGACACTTAATAAAGTTTACTTCGTTCATTTTGTTTACTTAATAAAGTGTTGCTAAAAACTTTGAAAAAGGAGAAGGCGGAGCTTCGTCTCGGTGTTACAGCTGCGATCTCGGGGCTCTGAGATCGCAGCTGATATTTTCGCCCCTGGTCGGTCCTAACGGACCTAAACCGTCCCGTAGAGATGGGGATTGTGAAGGGCACAGTCCCAGGATCCCAGAGATATCGCAAAATCTCTGGTTTGATCCGGGAGAAGCCCTTTTGCTGGCGGCGGAAAGGCAGCCTCCAAAGCTGCTGAAGTCGGGACAGCTCCGGAAAGAAAGTGGCTGGAGCGAGCGTGTGTCGGTTGGGTGAGAAATTTCCTTTCTATTGTAAATTGATTGAGACTTGAAAGGACATCCTGAACAAAGAAGAAATCTGTGACTTTATTTTTCTTTGACTGGAATCTGGTTAAGCGACGTTTTTTAAGTGATGTCAAATTGAGGCTTGGACTCTTTCCTTATTTTTTTTTTTATTTTTTTTGAGGACTTTAATGTGACTCTGTAGGTAACCGGATTGAATTTTCTCTTATATATCTTTTTATGCTTCTTTTGATTTTTTTAAATTTTTTTTAGGATAGAGGCTCCCTTTGGTTATCCTTTTTTTTTCTTCTTGTTTGAGTTTTTATAAATATTTTTTCTTTTGGCTGGGGGGGGGAAAGAGTATTAAGAGATGTTGCAACACTGCCAACTAGAGGCTTGAAAATATTTTATTTGAATTGGAGAGAAAAATGCATAAACACTCCTTTTTAAGGACATTTCAATGTGATAAGATAGAGGGAGAACACAGTAAAATATTATTACAGGTGCTTTCCTGGACTCTTATCAACATTTGAGGCTTGGCTTTGAAGCTGCTGGAGAAGACAGTCATAATAAGAGCCTTGGATAAAGAAATAAAGTGCAGTGTGCAGTGCATATATAGATATATATATACTTGTGAAATTCCTACTCGCCAGCCTTTTTGTAAATTTTAATTCTAGTATTTTTGCTTTTTATTCTAAAGGGAAAGCCTCAGAGCTCTTTTTTTTTTTTTCTGCTTTTTTGCTTCTTCCATCTGGATCACTTTGTTTTTCCTTTTTGATTATTTTTTTTTTCCTTCTATTTTTTCTTTTTTATGGTGGATTATTTCAATTGGACTAGGGTCTAGAAGAACCTGAAGACCTTTCTTTTTCCTTTTTTCCTTTTTCTTCTTTGGTTTTGGACTATAATTGGCTACTCTATCAGCTGGATTGAAAGCCAAAGAGAATTTGAAGCTTTGGAAGCATTAAAATGAGCAGGAAACCAAAATCACTCGGCATTTCTGTTTCTACCTCTGCTTCCCCACCATCTGAAGGACAACATTTAATTCAGACAATGTTGAAGCAAGATAAAGAACAAGAAAAAGTAAATTTACAGATGATTATGCAAGGAATCCAAGATATTAAGATAAAAATGGATACTATTGAGCAAAGAATAGAGAAGTCTGATAAAAATATTAAACAAATGATGGGGAAGTATGAGGAGAGATTCCAAAAAATTGAGGAAGAAGGAAAACAAAGAGAGGAGAAGATTGGAAATATTGACACTAGATTAACAGTGGTAGAACAAGAAAAAAATGGGATGTTGAGGTGGGAGATGGAAAGGTCAGAATTTTACCTTAGATTCCAAAATATAGAAGAGGAAAAAGGAGAAAATTTGGCTGCGATAATGATAGAAATGTTGGCAGGTATTCTGGAAATTACAGAGGAAAAGATCATGGATGGAGTAGATGAGATATATCGAGTCTATACAAGATATGCGATGAGAAATAAACTACCAAAGGAAGTCCATATTAGATTTACCAAAAAATCTATTAAAACGCAAATATTACAAGTGGTAAGAGAGAAAACATTGAAATATAAAGGCAAAGAGATTGTGGTTTTAAAACAAATACCTAGAAGAGTGAGAGAGATGAGAAGAGAATACCGATTTCTGACCAAAATGCTACTGGAAAATGAAGTGAACTATAGATGGCTGATACCAGAAGGACTAATCTTTACGTGGCAAGAGCAGAGACATAGAATTGACTCGATTGAGAAAGCAGAACTTTTCTACGCAGAATTTTTTGGAAGAAGAAGAGAGGAGGCAGAGAAAGAGGTCTCATTAATTGAGTTCCAGCAGGAGCAACTGGAGATTGAAAAAGAGAAAGGAGTTGTAGGTGGACAGGTAGACAGTAAAGAACAACGTGAAGTGAGAGCTACGAGAGCTGTTAGACCTAAATATAAAGCATAATTATGGAAGAAAAAAAACTGATTACAATGAATATAAATGGACTTAACTCAGCTGTTAAAAGAAGGAAAACTTTTCATAAATTAGAGAAATTAAAATTTGACATAATTTGTTTACAAGAAGTTCATATTAAAAAACAACATGAGCAATTGTTAGTACAGCCAAAATTAGGGAAAATATTCACTTCTTTGATTCAATGATTCAATTGATTCTCTACATTAAAGAGGATATCCCAGCAAAACTGATCTACACGGATGAAGACGGAAGAGTATTAATGGTGGAAATAATGGACAATAATAGAAAAATACTCCTGATTGCAATTTATGCTCCGAATGATAAACAAGAAGAGTTTTATAAAAAACTACATATGGAAATAATTAGACTGGACTATGTTAACATAATTATGATGGGAGACTTTAATGGAATTGTGGACAATAAACTGGACTATATAACAACAACAACAAAACAAAATAGAAAGGTTCTCCCTAAATCTTTTTTTAAAATGACAGATGAATTAACCTTAAAAGATATTTGGAGAGAAAGAAACGTTAAAGCTAAACAATATACTTTTTACTCTAATAGACATTTATCATGGTCCAGATTAGATATGATTTGGATCTCAACAGAATTAATATCCATTATTCAAGAAACAAGTATTGAAATAAGTACTTGGGCAGACCATAGTCCAATGACAATTAAATGGAAGGGACAAAAAAAAAAAAAGATCGAGATGGACATTAAACAACACTATTTTAAAAGAGAAAGACTTTATACAATGGATGGAGAAGGAATAGGTTTTTTTCTTTAAAGAAAACAAAAAAGAAGATACTTCAATACAGAATGTTTGGGATACAATGAAGGCATATGCTAGAGGTTTGATAATAGATTATACAAGAAAAAAGAATATTAGGAAAAGACAAGCCTCCAAGACCTTGGAAGATGAATATAAAAGACTTGAAAAAGAACTACAGAAAATGCCACAGAAAAAAGGTATTAAATTGAAACTGGATGTAATTAATCATAAAATGGAATTAATAGAGAAAGAAGAACTGGCACAGAAAATTAGAAATTCTAAACAGAATTATTTTGAAGATGCAAATAAACCAGGTAGATGGCTAGCATATAAACTGAGAAAGGAGAAGGAATCAAGAAAAATATTGAAACTAATAGATGATCAAGGCCAAGTTTGTTGTGGTAATAAGGAGAAAAAGGAAATTATTCGAGATTTCTATGGGCAACTGTATAAACAAGAGAATATTTATGAGGAAAAAATTAAACAGTATTTACAGAATATTAACTTACCGAAGATATCTAAAGAGACTGAAGAAATGTTAGAAAGTAATATAACAATGATGGAATTAAATGAAGCATTTAAGAGACAAAACAATGGGAAAGCACCAGGTCCAGATGGGCTTCCGGCAGAATTTTATAAAAAATTTCAAGAATCATTGAACATCCCATTGTTAGAAGTTATGAATGAAGTTATGTTAAAGAAGATGACACCCAAAACATGGTCAGAGGCTTATATTACACTTATCCTAAAAGAAGAGGCTGACCCGTTGCAAATTAAGAATTATAGACCAATTTCCTTATTGAATGCAGATTATAAAATCTTTGCTTCAATTTTAGCAGAAAGACTGAAAAAATATTTAAATAATTTTATTCACCCAGATCAAAATGGATTTCTGCCAAAGAGACAAATTAGAGACAATATGAGAGTAATCTTGGATACTTTGGAATATTATGAGGCTCATCCTGAGAAGCAAATGGCTTTGATACTCCTAGATGCTCAAAAGGCATTTGACAACGTGAACTGGAGATTTATGTTATTACTATTGGAACAGATGGGTTTTGCCAGAAAATTTATTCAAGCAATAGAAGCCATACATAATAAACAGACAGCAAAAGTAATGTTGGAGGGAGAATTTACAGATCTTATTTATATAAGAAAAGGCACAAGACAAGGGTGCGGTATCTGCTATCCCGCATTAGATGGGCGTCTCATGATAGGGCG
>BLBF01000026.1:3931548-3953413 GCA_015471245.1 Laticauda colubrina | reverse complement strand
ATATTGGAATGTGCTGAGATGAGTAGATTGACATTTGAAATTAGAGAGCAAGAAGATAAACAATTTTATGAAATTTGGGATCTTTTTTATCAATGGCTAGATGATAAAATACGATAATAGAACATTAATATTATATCTATAAAGGATTTTTAGGATTGATTTGTTATGATTATATGATTTGTTATAGAATAAATTGTTTAAAGTATTGTTATCTTACAAAGCATGAATGATTAAAAGTATAGTCAATTTTTTTTTCTTTTTTTTTTCTTTTTTTTTAGTAATAGTAGGATATGGATTGACAATATGAATTGTTATGCAATATAATTGTAATTGACTATAAAATGAATGCACAAAACTGATGAACCAACCGACACACCGGAAGTATATATGAGAGCAGATGTTTTTAATGTTTTGTATGTTATGCGTGTTTGTAGAAAATTAATAAAACTCTTTTCAAAAAAAAAACTTTGAAGAAATGGTTAAGCCTTTGCATGCTTGTGGGATAGATAAGGATAGTTGTGGAATAGATAAACCTCCAGTGCAAGCATAGTGGGACTATATGGTTCCCCCATCCCAGCTGCCACACATATGGACCTTTGTTACCAATAACAATTTATTCATTGATCAACACATTTTAAAATAAACAAAGCTCCTTATTAATGCCCTATTCATTGTAGGACCACTCAACATACATGGCACAATCTCATCAGTGTTATGCGACAGGCTCAAGGAAGCATCCACTAATCATCAATCATCCTGTCTTGCCACTGCACTGCTCCAGCTGGGGAGTTGCACTGGTGTCTCAGTAGGTTGCGCTGTTTCTTCCCTTCACATGAAGCTCTTTTGGGGCCTTGTACATCCACAGTGTCTATCAGGTTACGTCCTTGCCTCCATTCACCAGGCTCCATTTCCCCATTCTCTTGTGATGGTCCACAAGTCTGTTCTGTAACACTGGGTAGTGGGTGTGCATGAGATTGTGCAGGATGCAGCAAGCTTCCACGATGCTCCTCAAAGTCTCTGGGTCATGCTGCATGGTGGTGAGAAGTATCTGAAACCTGTTGGCCAGGATGCCAAAGGCATTCTGCACCACCCGTCTTGCCCTGGACAGCCTGTAGTTGAAGATCCTCTCTTCACAGGTGAGGTATCTTAAAGTGTTTGTCTTCATGAGGTAGATTCTGAGGGAGAACGCATCATCACCAACGATGAAGTAGGGCACATCTTGTGTGTCATTGGTAGGGGGTTTGGACCAGGAAAACCCATGATGAGTTTGTGTTTCAGCCCATCCTTGAGGTCACTAGTGTTGTATATCTGGCCATCTGAAGCTGACCCATTGCCTGAAGCATCGATGTAGATGAACTTGTAGTCAGCATCAACCATGGCAAAGAGGATGACACTGAAGAAGCCCTTGTAGTTGTGATAAATTGACCCTGAGTTGGTTGGAGTTTTGCAGGCCACGTGCTTCCCATCTATGGCTCCAATGGTGTGGGGAAAGTTCCACCTCTGATACCAATCTTCTGCAAGTTTTCTCCAGCCTTATTCAAGGTGGGCACCTGAGAAGCTGGTCATCACCTTCAATGATGACCTGTACCACTTCTCTGACCACTTTGCTGATGCTGTTGTGTGGCACTCTCCATGCATAATGCATGTTTCTGTATTTGGTTCCAGAGGCAAGGTGCTGCAGAGTCAGTGCCACCTTCAGTCCAGGGTCCAGGTGGGGACGGAAGTTGGTGCTCGGCTTGGTCAACCTGGGTCTCAGATGCTGTACAAGTTCATCAAACATGGCTGGTGGCATCCTCATGAAGTGATGGAATGCACGAGGGTCTTCATTCCTGAGCTCCACCATCAACTGGTCACTCAGTCCAAACTCCATTCTTCTCATGATCCATACTTGGACCCACACATCTCCTTCTTCTCCTTTCGTATAAAACTTGAAACAGTCTGAACAGGTTTTGGTTCTGGTGATGAATGAGTGCAGCTATCTTACAGACTGTTTCATCATCCAAGGTGGAGAACAATTGATGATGTTGAAGACCAAGACCAAGGGTGATGAGGTCTGTACACCACCGCTGCTGGATTCATACTGAGATCCAGATGATTTTCTCCCCCTTTTTATAGAAAATATCGGTTGTCCACTAGGTGTCCTTCTAGATACTCTAGACATACTCCAGACATCCTAAATATCTGACATACATCCTAGATACAAACATTTTTTTAACGTTTTTAATCCTTTATATACGAGATGATCCGCTTACATCCTTTCTATTTCCGTGCTACTAACACTGTGTAGACATTCCGTGTACCTTTTGTTTCCTCCCTCTTTCCGTTTTCAGCTGCAGCGGATGTGAGTTGAGGGGATGGCCAGAGGATGCTGAGAGGATACAATGGACATTTAACTGATGATAACAGACATAGAACGTTCGTTGCCCGTATATGTCACGGATGTACATCATACACAGCGGAAAGTTCATCTGTTCAAAAAGTTTTGTGCAGCTCAAAACTTCTTGAGCGGATGAAATTGCAGTGGACGGATGCTTGATGGACAGAGTATATGAAACACGTATGTAGTGATTACACAACAGATGCATAGTGTTTTCCAACGATGGCAAGCTTTTTTTAATGTTTTACATCCTCTTTGCATCCGTAAGTGCAGTGGGACTGGGCCTTAAGAGTTTTAACTTTATTCTCACTTTCTTACCTTGCCATATATATTTCAACCCAATTTTGTTTAAGTCTTCAAAATTCTTCAAAGTAGTCCTTTGAATACCAATAATAATTGGTATTGTTTGAATCAAATATAGAATTCTGGGTAAAATATTCTTTTTGATTGTTGAAATTTTCCCTATTTTAATGACAATTATAGGTTTTCCCATTTCGTCAAGTCTAGTGCTATATGTTGTTTAAGTTTAATGTAGTTGTTCTCTTTTAATATACTACATCTTGCTGTCAAATATATCCCCAAGTACTTCGTCTTATTTGTGACTTGAATTTTCAATACATCTGCCAATTCTTCTTTTTGTCTTGGTAACATATTCTTTGTCAAAATCTTTGTCTTATCTTTGTTTATTTTTAGGCCAGCCATCTTGCCATATGCCTCTATCTTTTCCAATAGTTTTGGTGCTGTTTCTAGAGGGTCTTCTAAAATAAAGGCCAAGTCATCTGCAAAAGCTTGCAATTTAAATTCTTACTTTTTAATTTTCATTCCTTTTATACTGTTTTCGTCTCTAATGTTTCTATTTAACACTTCCAGAGTTAATATGAATAGCAAAGGTGATAGTGGGCAACCTTGTCTTGTACCTTTTCTTATACTGATAAGAGTCTGTTAATTCTCCCTCTATCATTACCTTTGCCGTTTGTTTATAATATATGGCTTATATTGCTTGAATAAATTTTCTGGCAAAGCCCATCTGTTCCAATAATAATAACATGAATCTCCAGTTCACATTATCAAATACATTTTGTGCATCTAAAAATATCAAAGCCATTTGTTTTTTGGGGTGAGCCTCATAATATTCCAAAGTGTCCAATATTACTCTCATATTATCTTTAATTTGTCTCTTTGGCAGAAATCCATTTTGGTCAGAATGAATGAAATTATTTAAATATTTTTGAGTCTCTCTGCCAATATTGAAGCGAAGATTTTATAATCTGCATTTAATGAAGAAATGGGTCTATAATTCTTAATTTGTAATGGATCAGTCTCTTCTTTTGGAATAAGTGTAATGTAGGCTTCTGACCATGTTTTAGGTATCTTCTTCTTTAGCATAACTTCATTCATGACTTCTAGCAATGGAAGATTCAGCGATTTTTTTAATGTTTTATAGAATTCTGCTGGAAGTCCATCTGGACCTGGTGCCTTCCCATTATTTTGTTTCTTAAGTGCTTTGGTTAACTCCATCATGTTTTTTTTTTGCTTTCTAACATTTTTTCAGTCTCTTTAGGTATGTTAGGTAGATTAGCATTCTGTAAATACTGTTTAACTCTTTCCTTATCAGTATGCTCTTGGTATAATTTCCCATAAAAGCCTCGAATGATTTCCTTCTCTTTATTGCCGTGGCAAACTTGACCTTGATCATCTATTAACTGCGGTATTTTCCTTGATTCTTTTTCCTTTCTCAATTTGTATGCTCACCATCTACCTGGTTTGTTTGCATCCTCAAAATAATTCTGTTTAGCACTTCTAATTTTCTGTGCTAATTCTTCTTTCTCTATTAAACTCATTTTATGTTTAATTGTATCCAGTTTTAGCTTAATGTCTTTATTCTGTGGCATTTTCTGTAGTTCTTTTTTGAGTCTTTTATACTCATCTTCTAAAACTTCCGTGGTTTGCCTTTTCCTAAAGTTCCTTTTCCTTGTGTAGTCTAATATCAAGCCTCTAGCATATGCCTTCATTGTGTCCCATACGTTCTGGATTGAAGTATTTCCTTTTTTATTTTCTCTAAAGAAAAAAACCAATTCTTTCTCCATCCGCTGCATAAAATCCTTCTTCTTTAGAATAGTATTATTTAATGTCAATCTCAATCTTCTTTTTTGTCCTTTCCATTTAATTGTCATTGGATTGTGGTCTGCCCAAGCACTTGTTTCGATATTTATTTCTTTAATATTAGATATTAATTCTGTTGAAGTCCAAATCATATCTATTCTGGACAATGTTAAATGTCTATTTGATTAAAAAGTGTATTGTTTGGTTTTAACATTTCTTTCTCTCCATATATCTTTTAAATTTATTTCATCTATCATTTTAAAAAAGGATTTGGGGAGAATCTTCCTATTTTGCTTTGCCGTTGTTGTTGTTATATAGTCCAGTTTATTGTCTTCAATTCCACTGAAATCTCCCATCATAACTATATTGACATTGTCCATTTCAAATATTTTCATGTGTAATTTTTTATAAAATTCTTCTTGTTTATTGTTCGGAGCGTAAATTGCAATCAAGAGTGTTTTTGTATTATCGTCCATTATTTCCACCATTAATACTGTTCCATCTTCATCAGTAGAAATCAATTTTGCTGAAATGGTCTCTTTAATATATAAAACCACTTCTCTATTCTTACATTGAGTTAAAGAAGTAAATATTTTCCCTAATTTTGGATGTATCAAGAATTGTTCATATTATTTTTTAATATGTACTTCTTGTAGACAAATTATATCAAATTTTAGTTTCTCTAATCTGTGAAAAATTTTCCTTCTTTTAACAGCTGAATTAAGTCCATTTATATTCAATGTAATCAGTTTTTTCTCTTCCATAATTATGCTTTATAATTAGGTTTGGCAGCTCTTGTAGATCTTGGTTCACATTGTTCTTTAATCTCCACTGATCCACCTACTGTGTCTTCTTCTTTTTCAGTCTCCATTTGGTCATCTTGAAATTCAATTAGTGAAATCTCTTTTTCTGCCTCCTTTCTCCTTCCAAAAAATTCTGCATAAAATAATTCTTTCTCGATTGAGTCAATTCTATATCTCTGTTCTTGCCATGTAAACATTAACCCTTCTGGGATTAGCCATCTAATTCACCTCTTTTTTCAATAGCATTTTAGTCAAAAATCGATATTGTCTTCTCATCTCTCTCACACTTCTGGGTATTTGCTTTAAAACCACAATCTCCTTGCCTTTGTATTTCAATGTTTTCTCTCTTACCACTTGTAATATTTGTGTTTTAAAGGTTTTTTTTGTAAATCTGATATGAACTTCTCTTGGTAGGTTATTTCTCATCGCATATTTTGTAAAAGCTTGGTATACCTCATCTACTCCATCCATCATCTTCTCTTCTGTTATTTCCAAAGCTTCAGCCAATATTTCTATCTCAGCTATATTTTGTCCTTTTTCTTCCTCTATGTTTTGAAATCTGAGATAGAATTCTGATCTGTCCATCTCCCATTTCAATATCCCACTTTTATCTTGTTCAACCACTGTTAATCTGATATCAATATCTCCAATCTTCTTGTCCCTTTGTTTATCTTCTTCAATTTTTTGGAATCTCTCATCATACTTCACCATCATTTGTTGAATATTCTCCACCTTTTTATCAGTTTTCTCTGTTCTTTGCTCAATGTTTTCTATTCTCTTTTCAATGGTATCTGATTTTATTTTAAGGTCTTGGATTCCTTGCATAATCATCTGTTGTCACTCTTTCTTGATCTTTATCTTGCTTTAACATTGTCTGAATTGAACGTTGTTCTCCAGATGGTGGGGAGGCAGAAGTAGAAGTTGAGGAGCCAGAAGCTATAAACTTCCCACTCATTTTAAACAATTCAGGATCTTCAGGTTCTTCTAAATCCTAATCCAATTATGAAATAGCCAATTATAATCCAAAATGAAAAATAAGAATGGTAGAGAGAAAAACCTAATAATAATAAAAAGAAAAGGAGAAAAAAAATTCTTCAGGTTCTTCTTAACCGTGATCCAATCAGTAATTATGTAGAAAGGAAGGAGAAGAATAAAAAAAGTTTAAAAAGAGCAAAAAGTAAAAAAGAATTTAAAAAATAAATAAAAGTAATTCTTCAGGTTCTTCAACACCTTAATCCAATTGAGAATTTTCAAATTAAAAAAAAGCATTTTGAAAAACAAAAAATCCCAAAGAAGAAAGAAAAAGAAAAAAGAATTTTGAGGCTTTTCCTTTAAAATACAAAGCAAAGATGAAAATATTACAAAAATAAAGGTTTTTAAAAAGAAAAAATGAACAGTACAACTGGTAAGGGGGGGATGACCCAACTTAAGAAAATAAAAATGACAACACTGCACTTTATTTAATTATCCAAGGCTCTTGTCATCGCTCTCTCCAAACTTCAAAGCCAAGTTTCAATTGTTGTTAGAAATCCAGAAGAACACCTGCAGTAACACTCTTCCATGATCTTCCCTCTATCTTGTCATGTAGCAATGACCTTGCAAAAGAATTTCAGAGCTTTCTTTCTCAGCTTTCTCAGCTTCATCTCAGATATTTTCAAGCCTCTAGTTGGCAGTGTTACAAAGTTTCTTTACTCTCACTCTCGCCCTCCTTTCCCAGACAAAACGTAATTAAAGTTAAAAAGAATAAAAAACAAATATATAAAAATAACCAAAGGGAGCCTCTAACCTAAAATATTGCAAAGTCAAAAAAGAAAAGAAAGAAAAATATAAATAGAGAAAAAACCAGTCCAGTTAGCAAGGGCAAATCATGATAGAAGTCCAGACATAAGGAAAAAAAAACAGAAAAAAAGCCTAACTTGACACTCTGTTTAAGAACCGCTGCTTATTCAGTTCTGTCAAAACTTTTATGAAATCTTTTTCCCCTTAGGGTGTCCTTTAAAGTCCTTTTAAGTCTTAGAATAATAAAAGAACAATTCTCGCCAAACCAACACACTTTCTCTTTCAACGTCTTCCGTTCGGACCTGTCCCAATTTCAGCAGCTTTGGTAGCTGCCTCTCTGCCGCTGGCAAAAGGGCTTCTCCTGGGTCAACCAGGGAGTTTGCGATATCCCTGGGATCTACAGGGCATGCCCTTAACTATCACCATCTCTTCGGGATGGTTTAGGTCCGTTTGGACCGTCCAGGGGCAAAGATATCAGCTGCAATCTCAGACCTCCAAGATTGCATGCAGTATCATCACGACACCAGCTCCTCCCTCTCCGGTAGCCTAGCTTTTGTGTAACAATTTCATGCAACAAACTGTGTGAAATTTGTGGAAAACTAAGCGAAAGTTCCATTGCTGTGAAATAGCGGTTTTCATGAATCTTGTCATCGACTTTCGCGACCAGTTCATCAGTCACAATGCTCGGACGTCCACTCCGCTGTTCATCATGAATATTAGTTTGTCCATTTTTAAATTTAATGCACCATTGGCACACTCCATCTTTAGTGATATGTACACTTCACACAGTTGCCGAAAAATTTCAATCAGTTTATGGTTTTTTGCCAACAAAAACCTTATCACTGATTGCACCTCACAACTCACGGGATTTTCAATTGCAGCACACATTTCAAACGTTTGCTGTGAAATAACAGGCAGCAATATGAACCTCCCACTAGCACGACTCTATGCAGACTAAGCGGCAGACGCACAGACCAAAGATGGCTACACTAGCTCCACCCCTTCTTGCTACAGACAAAAACGTAATCAATTTTGTGGATAGCCCTCTTTTAAATATTTATATAAATATTGATTTTTTTATAAAAGAAGAACAACTTTTACCTAAAATCAGACATAGCAGGCAGGCAGATTAAGTTGCTCACAGAATCACAGATTCACTTAGAGATCTGTGTTTCTGCTCTCAGCTACCTGAGCCTGTCACATAAAATTTGCTTGCAAGCAAACTCATAAAATTTATAAAATAATATGACCATACCATATTCACAACTTTCTTCTTTCAATACAGAATTGTAAAGAGAGCCCCTTTGAATCATTCACACCACTCAATTTTACACAGTACTTATCCTGATTTTAATCTTTATCAGACCTGTCTTTTCTTTGTACTTCATTTCTAAGCATATTTAGCTGAAAGAGGGTCCTGTTGATTACAGTAGTCTGTCTTTCTTTCTTTTTCTTCCTTCCTTTTTTTCTTTCTTCTTTGTTTACAGACTTGAAAACATATTAAAATTCCAAATGTGTGAATACAATACTCTTTCAATAAATAATGTATTATATTATCAGTGAATGTTTAATCAACCTAACAGGAAATAATTTCATTTCCCATTCCAAACCAGAACCAAGGAGTGTAAAATATGTAGCAACCTTTTCTGAAGCATGTACAAATTATAATGAGCATTAATATTTCTCTACTTTTCTATTGTCTGAAAATAATAAATCCTTAGCACACTGAAAAAAATATAATATAAAATTAAGACACATGTAAAGCTGAAGTGAACAAAGCTTTAGAGACAGCACTAAAATTGTATTCAGTTCCAAATAAAAAACAGGTGCATGATGTTAGCCACTAAGATAATACCTTTTAAAAATACTATTTACAATGTTTCAGATAAGCATCTTTTTTCAAATAACAAGAGAATTAGCTCCACAGAGGATGATGTTATATATAGATTGTTGGTTGTTTGCATCAGTCTTATACTGAACAATTCAAGTATTTGAATCAATACCTATAATGACATGAATGCATGTACTTGCAGTTTGAACTCTCTGTTCTGATCTTTGATATTGACAGAAAAGATTTGAAGTTATTATATTAACTGCTATCATCTAAATGTAATTATATGTTTTGAGAGCTTGGGAATCTTGAACAGAACTTTAGATAATATAAACCATGTATTCTTAAGAGTTATGAATTCTTTACAGGCCTTCATTGCATATTTATGTCAAGAAAGGTGTAGTGTAAAATAGCACATTTAGCACATACAGTGGCTTCTTATATTCCATTTTTCATTATTAACAGTATTTTAAACTTGAATAGGGTATAGATTATCATAACCCATACCCTATGTTCTAGTTGATGACTATGTGTCAAATCTTAGAGGAAATGGGTTCAATAAAAATAAAGTTTGGAAATTCTATATTTTTACGTGTGTATGATATAAATCTGAAAAAAAAACTCTGGACCAGTTCAATAAAGGGCGTGTCACACTGCCCAACAGATGCAAAACGGACACAACGGAAGAGAAAAATGTTACATCCGTTGTATCCGTGCTCAAAAGGGGTGAAAATTTGCATAATTGGAGCGGACAACACGGACACGGGGAGGATGCAGGGCGGATGCAAAGCAGATGCAGAACGGAAGCACAGCGGATGGCACATCCGCTAGGCTTCCGGGGGGCCTCAGCGAAACGGAAAAAACAGATGCAGAACGGATGCACAGCGGATGAAGTGGATGCAGAGTGGAAGCCTAGTGGATGCACAGTGGAAGCCGAACGGATGCATAGCGTTAATTGCGCATGCGGGGAGGATGCATTGTGGTAGCCCCCCGGATATAAAGGGAAGCAGCTCGCACGTCTAGCATTCCGAGGAAAGACCTGCTGCTGGACACTTCGAGTTCCTTGCCTGCATGTCTGCCTGCAAGCCTTGCTGCCAGCCTGCCTCCCAGCCTGCCTCCCAGCCTCCTGGGCAGCCTCCCTGCCAGCCTTGCTGCCAGCCTGCCTTCCAGCCTCCCTTCCAGCCTTGCTGCCAGGCTGCCTTCCAGCCTCCCTGCCAGCCAGTCTGTCTGCCAGCCTTGGTGCCTGCCTTCCTGCCAGCCTTCCTGCCAGCCTTCCTGCCAGCCTTCCTGCCAGGCTTCCTGCCAGGCTTCCTGCCAGGCTTCCTGCCAGCCTTGGTGCCAGCCTTCCTGCCAGCCTTGGTGCCTGCCAGCCTTCCTGCCAGCCTACCTGCCAGCCAGCAACCCCACAACCATGGGGAAGAAGCGAAAGTCTCAGCAACCTGCCGCCATCCCTGGAAAGAGGGACAGGGCCACCCTCCCACCCCATGTCCCTGACTCTGCTTCTGCTGGGGCGTCTGCTGCTTGGGCTCGCTCTTCTGTTGCTGGAGCTTCTGTTGTAGCTGCTCCTGGTGGTGGTGCTTCTGCTGCGTACTCTGCTGAAGCTGCTCCTGGTCCTGCTGGTCCTGCTCATTATGCTCGTGCTCCTGGTCTTGCTGACCCTGCTGCTGGTGCTTACTCTGCTGCTGCTCATCCTGGTCTTGCTGCTGTTGCTGCTGCTGCTGCTGCTTATGATCCTGCTGGTGATTATGCTGCTGCTGCTGCTGATGATGATGATTATGATCCTGCTGGTGATGCTGCTGCTGCTGCTGATGATGCTGCTGCTGATGCTGTTGGTGTGGAGGAGCAGCCCCTACAACCTGGAAGCCCCTCTGATGAGGGCCCATCTGGTCCTGCCAAAGGGAGGAAGAGGTGTATGCAACAACGGGAGAGGAGGCAGTATTACATCGAGGAAGCATACGAGGATGAGGTGCTGGAGTGGCTGAGAGAGAACGACTATCTGTGGCGGAAGGGACACCGGCTGTACAGGGACACCAAGCGGAAGCAGGCTGCTTGGAGAGAGAGGGCGAAGAGTCTGGTAGAAGCTTTGGAAGTGCTACACTTTGGATGTGCTCCTCGGCTGGTAAAAGCACATGCACACCTGGTATGGGAAGCTGCATTGCAAAAAATCTAGCCAGGCCAGGGTTAAGCTGACGGACAGAGAGAACTGCGTCATGGCCAAGTGCAGCTTCCTGGAGAGTGAGGTCCGCCACCGAGGAGCATCAGGAGCCCAAATCTCTACCCTCTCTCTCCGGCAGCCTGCTGGGAGCCAGTCCTCTGGTGGCTGAGAGTCAGTCCCTGTCTCCAGGCAGGTTTCTGTGGAGCGTGCCACGGCGGAGAACCCACGGGCAGGTGTTGAAAGCATGGTGGAGAGTGAGGAGGACTCCCTGGTGCGGTGGGAGAAAGAGACATCGAGTCCACCGCTGCCAAAGCTGCATCCACCCACACCTCCGCCACCACAGTAAGGCAGAGAGCCGGAGCGCAGGAGGGGCAGAGCCACAAGGTCCTGGTGGAGATCAGGGACAGCATCCGCACCAGCATAGGTCTCCTCTCTCAGCTGGTCCCCATCGAATCCTCCTCCTCCAACCGCAAGCCCTTCCTCAATTATGTGAACCAGACCCTCAAGGAGATGGTGGACCCCAGTACCAGGTGGTGAAGGAGAGGATCACTACACTGCTTAACAACCCTCCAGACCCAGAGGCACCTGCTCTCACCCAGTCCAGGTCTGCTCCTCCACCCCAGGTGATGTCCCTCCCATACCAAGGCTTCCCACACCCCCTCACCTACCAGGGCTATAGCTACCCCGAGGTCCAGCAGCACAGACAGCAGCCCTTACAGATGCAGGCACAGAGTCATCAGGTGACACCGCTGCCACCGGTTCCAATGATGCCACCGATGCCAACCTCGACAGTCCTCACCCCGCTGCAGAGCAGGCAGCCCCACTACACTACTCCTTCCTCCATCCCACAGCCAAGCCCGGCCTCAGTACATCTGTCCTCAGTACTGGGGCTGACACCCCATGGCATGGAGGAAGGACCTCTCAGCATCGCGGGGCTGAGCCAGCTGTCCGACACCTTCCTCAACACACCGTCCCCTGTTGTCTTCTCGGGGCTAGGCACTCCAATAACACCTCAGACCAGCACTGCAGCAGCACCCACCTCCACAGCACCTGCTCCCTAAAATCTTAGCCTGGGCACACACCTCCAAGTGACCAAGAGGAGTGCCAGAGACTGGCTGCCTGGATATTTGTGGACTTTATTTGGACACTTGACTTGGGTCATGTTTATTTTACAGCTTGTTGTTCAATAAAGTTTATCTTTGTTTCACACACTTGCTTCATTAATTTTTTTCTATAAAGTCCGGGTGGAAACTTTTAGAAATGTTTTAGCCTTTGCATGCTTGTGGGATGGGTTAAGATAGCAGTGGGATGGGCAGGGATACCTGTTGGATGGGTTAAGATAGCTGTGGGATGGGTTAAGGATAACTGTGGGATGGGAAGGGATACCTGTGGGATGGGAAGGGATACCTGTGGTATGGGTTAAGATAGCTGTGGGATGGGAAGGGATACCTGTGGGATGGGTTAAGATAGCTGTGGGATGGGTTAAGATAGCTGTGGGATGGGTTAAGATAGCAGTGGGATGAGCAGGGATACCTTTGGGATAGGAAATAGCTGTGGGATAGATAAATCTCCAGTGCAAGCACAGTGGGACTGTATGGTCCACCCTCCCAAGTGCCACCCCTATGGCCCTTTATTATCAATAATAATGTAATAATTATCCACACATGTCAACATAAACACAACTCTTTATTAAACGTCCTGTTCATTGTAGGCCAACCAAACATACATGGCCCAATCTCATCCGTGTGATGAGACAATCTAAAGGAAGCATCCATTAAGCATCTATCATCCTGTCTTGCCACTCCACCACTCTAGCTGGGAAGTTGCACCAGTCTTTCAGAAGGTTGCGCTGCTTCTTCGCCTCACATGAGGCTCTGTTGGGGCCTTGCACATCCTCAGTGTCTATCAGGTTTCGCCCTTGCCTCCATTCCCCAGGCTCCATGTCCCCATTGCCTTGTTGGAGGTCCACGAGCCTGTTCTGCAAGACGGGGTAGCGGGTGCGCATGAGATTGTGCAGGATACAGCAAGCTTCCATGATCCTCCTCACGGTCTCTGGGTGATGCTGCATGGTGGTGAGAAGTACCTGGAACCTGTTGGCCCGGATGCCAAAGGCATTCTCCACCACCCGCCTTGCCCTGGACAGCCTGTAGTTGAAGATCCTCTCTTCACGGGTGAGGAGTCTGGAAGTGTAGGGCTTCATGAGGTAGGTTGTGAGGGAGAAGGCGTCATCCCCCACGATGAAGTCGGGCACATCTTGCGTGTCGTTGGGCAGGGGGTCTGGATCTGGGAAGCCCACCATGAGTTGCTTTCCAGCCCCTCCTTGAGGTGACTGTCGTTGTATACCTGGGCATCTGAAGATGAGCCATTGCCTGAAACATCGATGTACATGAACTTGTAGTCAGCATCGACCATGGCGAAGAGGATGATGCTGAAGAAGCCCTTATAGTTGTGATAAGTGGACCCTAAGTTGTCTGGAGCTTTGCAGGCCACGTGCTTGCCATCGATGGCTCCAACGGTGTGGGGGAAGTTCCACTTCTGATACCACTGCTCTGTAACTTTCTTCCATCCTTCTTCAGTGGAGGGGCACTGGAGGAGCTCCTCCTTGTATTCTTCGATGATGGCCTGCACCACTTCTCTGACCACAAAGCTGATGGTGCTGGGTGGCACCTTCCAGCCATACTGCATGCTCCTGTAGGTGGTTCCTGAGGCCAGGTGGCGCACAGTGAGTGCCACCTTGAGCCCAGGTTCCAGGCTGGGTGGGAAGTTGGTGTTTGTCTTGGTCAACCTGGGTGTCAGGCGCTGCACAACTTGGTCAAACATGGCTGGAGGCATCCTCATGAAGTTCTGGAACGCCCGAGGGTCTTCGCTCCTGAGCTCCACCATCAGCTTTTCGTAAAGTACGTACTGCGCTCCTCTGGCGAACCATCTTCGGAGCCAGACTTTTTTTGGGTGCCTCCTTTTCTTCCCGTAGTACTGTTCACAGAGACTGTAGATGGTTTCACAGTGTTGCAGAAGGATGTTGGCTGCCAAAAGGATTTTTTCACAATCCACGGTGGACATGACTGGATGCTGTGGAAGAGCAAGAGGCAGATGAAGGCTGCAGAGGTCTGCACTACTGGGCTGCTGATCTAAAAGTGCAAAGCAGGCGAGTTGCTCCCCCTTTTTATAGGCAGTATAGGTTTTCCGCTAGGCATCCTCTAGGCATCCTCTAGACATCCTTAATATCCGAGATAGGTCCCCTCTGCGAACGTTTTTTCCATTTTAAACGCTTTGTTTCCGTTCTGCATCCGTTCCGTGTCCGTTCCGCTTCCTCCTTGCGTCCGGGCGGATGCGAGTTGCATGGATGCATAGCGGATGCCTAGCGGATATAGCAGATGCGTAGCAGATGCGTAGCGGATGCGTAGCGGATGCAGAATGGACGAACTGGATACATTTTCTACGCAAAAGTTTTAGGCAACCTAAAACTTTTGGAGCGGATGAAACTTCCATAAACGGATTCTGGACGGATAGAGAGGAAGCAAAACGGAGGCAGTGAGTACATCGCGTTTTCGAACGGATGGCAAGCTTTTTTGTCCGTTTTACTTCCTTTTTCCATCCGTTGGTACAGTGTGACAGGGGCTTAACCTCTAATTTCCGCACAGGTTATTGGTATCAATATCATTAGATCCTATTTATATGTGTAAGCAATAACAATTTTCCAAAGTACAAATGCTGTCCAGTAAGTCCGTAAAAAAGTTACATTTAAATAAATGTAACTCTTATTAATTTACATCCCTATTTTGTTTTGTTTTTGTGTGATATAAAACCTGTTTCCCATTTTCTAGTTCAACAGTATAACTACTGAGCATAATATAAGCTTAAAGTATAAAATTCATACATCATATTATAATATGAACTGCATTGGCACAGTGGGAGTACAGTACTGCAGGCTACTTGACTGCCATCTATCTGCCATTTGACAGTTCAAATCCTACCAGACTCAAGGTTGACTTAGACTCCCATCCTTATGAAATGGGTAAAATGAGAACCCAGATTGTTGGGGTCAATATGCTGACTCTATGAACCATTTAGACAGAGTTGTAAAACACTGTAAAGCAAAATTCCATCAGGAAATTATGTTTTTTTTTTAAATTTATTTATTTTTGTCAATTGCTCACAAGATAATAGGTATAAGTAAAAAACATAGTTATGAATATATGGATACATATAAGAAAAATAAAAAATAAAAGAAACAATAGGACAAGAACGGTAGGCATATTGGTGAGCTTATGCACGCCCCCTACAGATCTCTTAGGAAAGGGGTGAGGTCAATAGTAGACAGTTTAAGGTTAAAATTTTTGGGATTTGGGGAAGAAACCACAGAGTCAGGTAGAGTATTCCAGATATTGGCCACTCTGTTGCTGAAGTTGTATTTCCTGCAATCAAGTTTGGTGCAATTAACCTTGAGTTTGTATCTACTGTGTTTCTCTCAAAATAAGGCTGGGCCTTATTTTTTTTTTTTTGAGCCCCGAAAAAATGGCTAGGACGTCTTTTGGAGGGTGAATTAATTTCTCCCCCCCCCCCATGCACCAGCAATGTCTCCAATAACAGCATCTGAGTCACTCCTGTTTTTCCCCCATCCCCATAACAACAGGAAAGAAAAGATTTTGAGGTACCTGGGAGTGCCATGCACTGCATTTTGGTTTAATCCCAAGCGGCTGGGTGGCCATAAGAAGAGCCAAGCAAGCATCTCTGCTGCTGCTACCCTTGGTGCCTCGGGCTCTGCAAGTTTGCAAAAGTCCTGGTGTGCCGCCTGTTCCTGCATTCCAAGCACCCAGGCCGAGCTGCAACTGTCCCTCTCTCACCAGTGCCATCTCCAACAACAGCGGCAGCAGCAGTGGGAACCATGGAAGTGTTTCAGCTGCTTCTCAGGTGGGGGATCCACCTCCATAACTTCCACGGTTCCCGCTGCTGCTGCCGCTGTTATTGGAGACAGCACTGGCGAGAGACGGACAGCTGCAGCTTGGCCTGGATGCTTGGAATGCAGGAACAGGCTGAGCACCAGGACCTTTGCAAACTTGCAGAGCCTGAGGCTGGAGCACCAAGGGTAGCAGCAGCAGAGACACTTGCTTGGCTCTTCTCACGCCCAGCCAGCTGCTCGGGATTAAATCAAAATGCAGCACACGGCGCTTCCAGGTACCTCAAAATTTTTTTTTTTCCTGTTGTTACGGGGATGGGGGAAAAGTGGGAGCGACTCAGATGCTGTTGTTGGAGATGGCACTGGTGAGAGAAGTACCAGCACCAGTGGGAACCCTGGAAGGTACGGAGGCCTGAGAAGCGGCTGAAAAACTGCCGGACATCCACTCCGACACTGCCTGACTGCTGATTCAGGTAAGGGAGGGTGAGGGAGCCCTCCATGCTCCACCATGATTGGAGTATTAGGAGTGGCTGATGGTGAGGCATAGCTGTCTGTGGGGCACTCCTAATGGCAAGGTCCCCCCGCCTTCCCTCCCAATTTTGCATGTTTTAAACTAGGCCTAAATTTGGGGGGAGAGGCTTAATTTCATTTTATGCCTAGAAAACATGCTGGGTCTTCCTATTGGGGGGAGCATATTGTTGGAGAAACATGGTATTGTTTGTTCTTGTGTTGTTATAGTTGAAGCTGAAGTATTCATTGACAGGTAGGACATTGCAATGTATGATTTTATATACTATACTTAGATCGAACTGAAGGCGGTGTAGTTATTGGTTTTCTAGGTTTTGAAATTCAAGTCTGGCGGCATAAGGTATTCTGCAATGAGTGGAGGAGTGAAATATTTCTGGACTTTCTGAACTGTGTTAATATCAGATATGTAATGTGGGTTCCAGACTGATGAGCTGTATTCGAGTATTGGTCTAGCAAATGTTTTGTATGCTCTAGTTAGTAGTGTATTATTACCAGAAAAAAAGCTACATAATATTAGGTTAACAACTCTTAATGCCTTTTTGGCTATGTAGTTACAGTGGGCTCTCGCACTTTATATCATTAAAGATGAGTACTCCAAGATTCTTGATGGAGTTTCGATAATCAACAAGGTCTTATCTATTCAGCCTGTATTTTATTTTCTGATTATTTTTATTATTATTTTTTGCCAATATGTAGGACAGAACATTTATTTGTCAGAAAATCTCTGGAAAGGGAGTCATAGAAGATCCCATTTCAGACAGTTACATAAGACCTGCCCTGCCAGAATCCAACTCCATCCCAACTCAGAATCCAATACATAATGAATATATATTTTTTTTCATAAGATATCTGGAGTATTATTCACTGTAGCACTTCAGGTGTTCTTTGTGAAATTATTTCTATAAAGGAATCTAGGTAACTAAAAACAGCTATTAGCTAGCTATTTGCATGCAAGATAAAAGCAGAAAATTACTATTTTGCCATCCTCATGGCCATACTTTACATTTCTTTTGTTGATTTATCTTTCAGAGTTCTTCAGAGAACCAAGGAACACCTCAGCAATACTTAGCACATGGTAAATGCACAATCTAGTACAATCCTGCCAAGGTAACTGTCCTCACTTTAGTGTAGATGTCAGGGTCCCAGTATATTGGGCAGGCATCAAACTGACCATGGATGATCTAAATTAATATATATATAATATAGATTTGATAACCTGTCATCTATTTTGTAATTTTTCATAAATATTTCTAAGTAGAGAAATAGAATGATCACAGGAAGGCAAAAAGTCAGTGGGAGTTGGAACAACTTCCTGTCAAGTTCCCCATTGAATTTTGCTATGGGAAAGTGGCACTGAGCAACAGAAATCCCTTTCCCTCCCTTCCTAGCAGGCAAATAAGTAGCTCTCTCTTTCTTATTACCTTGCCTTGTCTTACCTTGCCTTTCCTTACCTTGCCTTTCCTTACCTTGCCTCGCCAACCCTGCCCTTGCCTTTGCCTTTGTCTTGGGCAAGTGGATGAGTGGTAAGAATGCAAAGCTATGCATGAGTGACTGATATTAGGCAAGTACAGGGGGGATTGCATTATTTCTCCATTAACTTTCTCCCTGCAAATGTCCTACAAGCAAAGCTTTGATAATGGGCAGGAAGAAAGGCACATAGGAATATCAGCAATCATATCAGTTCATTCTGAGTTTTCTTGTAAGGAACAGGAATGTTAACAAAAGAGGATCATGTGACTGAGACTGTCTGTGGAAGTGTGTGTCAAGCCCAAAATTGACATATGTACAGCCATTTTAGTCAGGCTTAGTATATATTCTTTTTCTTACTTTCTCTGTGGCAGTCATAGGGGGAAGGGTTTCAGGCTTGCCACATTCCTAAGTGGAGGAATGGAGAGAGAGAATTGTTTTGGCTAAGTGATTCTTCTTACCATGGGAAAACGAGCTGTCCATGCTTAGGCTGATTGAGGTGGAGATTTATGACATCAAGCAATATTGAATTACTTCTATTGGAGAATGTGAGAATGTTTTGGGAGTTGTTTCTAACTTTTAATATTGGGGATAATTCCAGGTTGTGTTAGATCCGGAATTACCATGGACTTTGCCAATTTGATGCTTTCCTAAATAAAAGAAATTGTCTTGGAAGATGGACTTTGTTCTTTTCTTTTTAAATGGATTTCATCACTTGGAAACCTGACAATATGCAGCAACACTGAACAGCAGAAGTGCAGGGGTGCTTCAGCAGCAACATTTTCTCCAAATTTCATTCCCTCAGAGGAATGATTCTGGCATTCCGTAAATTAGCCCATTTAAAGTACCTGTATTGACAAAGTTTTTTCCTGTGTTGCAGCATTTCACCCAGTTGAAGGTTATAAAATATCAAACAGTATAGAAATTTTGGTAGTATATAGATAACAGTGTGCTAAAAGAGAATTATCCTTCAAAGCAATTGCAGTCACATATGCTGCTATTCTTTTCCACATCAATAACTATATTCACAGTAGCCATTTAAGGTGTGTTCTAAGGATTAAAGCATTAACAGTTTTTGTCTATCCAGTCGTGATCATCTCAAGGGGGTAATGTTCAAGGCAGCCTGTTTTCTCTTGAGACGTGTTTCTGTCATCATGTAGCCAGCATGAAAATACAGAATGCAGTAACCTTCCTCTTGAAGTGGTACCTATTTATGTACTCACATTCACATCTTTGAACGGCTAGATTGTCTAGATTGCTAGACTAGATTGCTGGGTAAGTAAAGGAGCTCACCCTGTAATGAAGTGCTTGGGTCTTGAACCCAGGCTGTCCGTTTTCCAATTGACAGACCCAATATCTTAATTGCTGAGCCATTAAGCCCTGAAGAATGTATTCTACATTCTATTATTTTCTTAAGGTGGAAAAAGAAACAGGTTTCTCTAGGCAATGCATTTACAGTAAGTTATGAGATAAATATTCTTTAACTTAATATATGTTAAATATTCTTTAACATAATATAAAATTCTCTTTTTAACAATATTTTGTATACTTATCTATATGCCTGTCTTTTCACATAATAAACCTTTCTTCTTGCATTTTTTTCACCATTACTAAAGTTTTTCTATTCTTTCTCTTCCTTACCTCTACTTCTACTGTTTCTCCTTTATTCATGTGAATCTTGACAGATGCAACTGCCACAGCCACAGTGTTTTGTTTTGTTTCCGGTCAAAGGAGTTATGACTCTGAGCTTCAGGGAATTGTGCCTGAAGTGATCAGCAATGTCTTACTATGATGCTATGGCAGAGCAAAAAAATGAATATGTCAGGTCTTTCTTCTGCCTGATATTTGTGACTTCTCTCAAATACCCATTTGTCTTCTGTTTTTTCATCACAGAGTAAGTCATGGAGTATGTCGAACAGACCTTATGATACTCCATTTATAATGCATAAACCAGCATCAAACTGTCATTAAATTTGATTCAATTTGTTCATGTAGGTCAAACACAAAAGAAAGTACTTGATGTGGTTTATAGACATTATAAAGCAAGGACAGGAAGGTTTGGAGACATAATGGTATTAGTGTAAACTAACTTTAACTTTGTTGATTTTTCATGATCTTATCTCATTTTTTTCATTTCTGTGGCTTACAATGTCTTATTCTGTAGTCACCATAACCCTGCTGTTCCCACAGAATGAATAAAGTGTAACATATATATGTATGCATTTCAATGTTGTTTCTTATTTTATTGTATCTTATCTTATTTTAAAAACACTAAAAGAATAACACAAATAGTTTATACTTTAATTTTAAAATTATCTAACTACTGAATTAGCAGCTATGATTTAATTGCAATCTCTTGCATGATTAATAGGTTTAATCCTTAATTCTATCATGCAGTCAGTTAAATATGGCCTTTTTGTTAAACTATTTTAATTTCCTGAGAGATCCAGTTCCTCTTTCATATGAGTTGCATTATTTTAACACCTCATGTCATTATTTCTAATTTTCATATCTATTTGATTAATGATTTACTTGATCCATCTTATGCACTAGAAGTCTCAAATCTTTATTTCATCAAGCAGAATTTTCCAGATGGGGAAGGCATGCTGATGTGTTGTGGAACCAAAAAGCTCATTGATGAGATTAACAGGGTAAATCAGACCATAAGTAGCATATATTACATCTGCTGAAGTCTTTTGGCTGATTTAAATTATGCCACTGTGAATAAATAAAATATTATTTGTTATTCTGTCAATTGCTTGCCTGTAGACACTGGAAAGAAAGTGTGCTGTCCCAGCCAGTCTATGGGAATTTGGATAGTTACTTAAGAATTATGAGCTGTCCCCTTAAGGGAATGCATCATGGTAAATGTAGTTAAAGGTATCTTGAGAAATTTAGTTCATGTCACGTGGCCACATCTGTAATCCTGATTGGTCACTAATTTGACCCTCGATGGGTTGGGGGGGGTTTCTTCACTTTTGCCCGAACTCCCTAACTCATGGGAGCTGCTTTCTATAGCTACAAAATGGGTTAGGAGATAACCATCTTTTACTACAAGGCAGATATACAAAGGATTGGTCATTAAAGAAGAATTTTGTCACAAACGTGAGTTATGAGGATACCTGATGAACAAATAAATGTAATTTGTTATGGACATCTTGTTGAGTTATCTATCTGCATCTGTACAGGTTCAAATCCACCTCTGTGCAGAAGGCAGAAAAGAAATGGTGACTGACAGTGTTGATTCAACTTATCTGGCAGTGTAACTTTATTTTCAGAACTCTGTAGTCATCTTTTTATCAACTTGCTAGAGGCATTTGAATAAGTGAATGAAACAGACCCACTTTTGACTGAAATGCACTAAAGTATTGTACAGTAGTTACTATTTCTTAGCTGCTTTAAAAATATTTGTGTATTTGCAGAAAATATTTCTAAGATCTGGAATAGTACTAGAATAGCAGTAGCCCATGCAAGATAGTAAAAGCTTTGAATACTGCTTATAAGCTACTTGGTAAAGCTGTTATTAATAGTTGTTATTAATAGAAAGGGAGATGCTATGTTTAATGGGATTTTGGTACAATTCCAGAGGACTTTAATAAAAAGTTAAAGATATATAGAATAGAAAAACAATACACATTTTTATTTCAAAAAAGAGAAAATTAATTTATTCATTGGAGGGGGGTATTCAACTATTACAATTCACTAGTAAATGGTAAAATTTCTGCTTTTCCAGTTTTTGAGAAAGCTTTTTACTTTATCCATAGAGAGTTATAAAACTCCTACTAACTTTGGAAAAGTTCACATGCTGAAATATTGATGTAGAAAGTTTTGGAATAAATTTTAATTTTTCTTCTCTTTCTGCTATGTATGTACAGTATGAATAGAATAGAATAGAATAGAATAGAATAGAATAGAATAGAATAGA
>BLBF01000026.1:3917899-3931538 GCA_015471245.1 Laticauda colubrina | reverse complement strand
GAATAGAATAGAATAGAATAGAATAGAATAGAATAGAATAGAATAGAATAGAATAGAATAGAATAGAATAGAATAGAATAGAATTCTTTATTGGCCAAATGTGATTGGACATACAAGGAATTTGTCTTGGTGCAAATGCTGTCAAGAGAAAAGATAGATACATTCGTCAAGAGTCAAGAATCATAAGGTACAACAGTTAATAATAGTCATAGGGTACAATAAGCAATCAAATCATACTAGAAAACAGTAAATATTAATCATAAGGGTACAAGCGACAAAGTTACAGTCATACAGTCACAAGTGGGAGAGGATGGGTGATAAGTGATGAGAAGTATAATATTATTATACTTATAATATTATTATAATATTACTATTAATAGTAATAGTAGTGCAGACTTTATAAATAGTTGGACAGTGTTGAGAGAATTATTTGTTTAGAAGAGTGATGGAGTTTGGGGAAAAAATTGTCCTTATGTCTAGTTCTAGGGTGCAGTGCTCTATAGCATCATTTTGAGGAAAGGAGTTGAAACAGTTTATGTCTGGGATGTGAGGGGTCTGTAAATATTTTCACAGCCCTCTTTTTGACTCATGCAGTATACAGGCCCTCGATGGAAGGGAGGTTGGTAGTAATCATTTTTTCTGCAGTCCTAATTACTCTCTGAAGTCTGTGTCTGTCCTATTGGGTTGCAGAACTAAATCAGACAGTTATAGAGGTGCAGATGAAAGGCTCAATAATTTTTCCATATATAGGTATATATACACAAACAAAAACACTTTAAAAATATATGAAAATGAACTGCAGATATAAGTGTATGTTTTTGTTCTTTCCTTTTGCTTTATTTTTTTCTATTTATTCTCTTCCTTATTACTGAATAAAACTGTACAGGTTTATTGTTCCAGCTCATGTGCAGCATGTTTGCATTTGTTTTAATTAAAATATTTTAACTACTTAAGTTAAACAAATAAACATTTGAAACAACATCTCCAATAAAGTAATAAAAAATATTTGGGAATATGCACAGCTGAACTACATTTATTTCCTGACAAAAGTTTAATTTAATCTCAACAAATACCTTTTAATTTCACTTTTTTTTTCCTAATGTGCTTTTATTTATGACTGTGAAGCTGTTATATCTCTTTATTATTGTCAGCCAAACACATGGTAGCTAAAGGAAATGATATACGTTTGGCCTGTTTCTGAATTTTTTTAATAACTATAACAATAACTTTGGAGTTATGCATCAGCTTTGCTATTATGTTTGATTCTTATTTCAGTAACATTTTTTGTCATATATTCTGTATAAACATTGGGAGAATAATAGCTGCTGGAAAGGTTACATATGACCATAATAATGAACTGTAGATATGATGCACTGCAATGTTTGCAGGGATTATCTGTGTGGACTCTGCTATTATAATCTTATCTCTAGTGTCTCTTATCACTCTCACCAAAAGTATTTAAAACTCATGGCAGAACTCTGACTTGGTTCATGTCAGTAGAAATTTTGTCAGAAATTTCAATAAAATCTTATCCCTGTGTATTTATTTATGTATTTATACATTCATAAATACAATTTAGAGATCACCTGACTAGAAATAATTCCAGATTATACTTTAAATGAAAGAAATGATATAATAAAGTTATGGATCAATTGTTTCAGAAACAAAAATATACAAACAAAATATTCCCCCATGCCTCAATGCCTGTAACAATGATCTTTAAAGGACTTTCTGAATATCATCAGCCTAGGAGCCATATAGATCTCTGTAGTTAATTTGTGATATGAATATTCATCTGAAAGGTCTTCTGATTCAGGTATGGGTACTATATCAACCTGTGAAAAGGGATTCTTTCTACAACTGCCACCTGCTATGTAGTAGATCTAGGATCTGTTAGTCCAAGACAAACTCCCCATTTTGTACTTGTATTGAATGGTAAGTGCTCCTCAAAGGTGGGCTGCTGGGGGTTCACAGGAGTTTGGGAGAGCCCCTAACTAAGATTCTGTGCCATTTGGAGAACCCCATTCCTAGCTGGCCCCAGCCTTGCCCCTCCTAGGAGTCCCCACACAGACTGTTTTGGATGTAGCTAAGTGCAAGTCATGCATGGAGGCTCAGGAAGGGTGAAAAATGGACCTTCTGAAAGTTTGGGAAGACTAGAAATGGGTCTCTGGAGTCCAGGTAAGAAGAGACCTGCTTTCTATATGTTTACCTTAACAAACATTATCAATATAATTTTTTTCAGGATAGAAATACTGGACACAATATTTTTATGTCTTGTTGTGTTTATATAATCACACTAACATGCTTTTTTTCCTCCGTATTTTTCTTTGTTCCTTTCTCCATTTTTAATACTTTTTTATTTCAGTCCAGATAAAAATCTCGCTACCTTTTAGAACATTCTGTTCTTTGACAAATCTGCTTACATAGAGGAATTGCAGAAATATAATTTGGACCAAGAGAAACATAATTTAAGTGAAGATAGAAATATGCACTGAGTTTACCAAGGCCTGAAGGTAAAGATGACCTCTTTGTTTAAAGATTAAACATTCAGCTCAGAAAAAAAATCTAGCCACCAGGTCTTCCATTCAGTCTGAGTTTAGGTGCATTACTTGTAAACTTATAAACTGTTTTAAAAGTTATATTGTTTTTAAAGTTTGATTTCAGATAAGGACAATGCTTTGGGGGACACATTTCACCAAGAAAGCATCACTGAAGACTAAGCAATCTGTGGGGAGTGGTTGCTGTAAAGTTCAGCAATTTATAGACTTCATGGCAACCATGGGTTTTGCCCAGATTATTTCTTGCCTGTTGCATGAGAGTAGGCATACATTAGAATCAATTTTCACCTCAGAGCAATTAAATGATAAGAATATGGAGAAGATGGCATAAATTGGAGCCATGGTGATGCAGTGGTTAGAATGCAGTATTTCAGGCTGATTGGCTGAAGGTTGGCTCAGTCTTCTAACCTTCCAAGATCAGTAAAATGAGAATCCAGATTGTTGGGGGCAATATGCTAACTCTTTAACAATTTAGTGAGGGCTATAAAGTACTATGAAACAGTATATAAATCTAAGTGCTATTGCTGCTGCTATAATAAAGACAATTAAAATATATAAACAAATCCCAATGGACTAGAATTGTTACTTGCAATCCTGGAAGTTAATTCTAAAAATAATAAATAAACAAAATATGTTTTTAGAGTAAACAGATAAAATAAGTAGACAAAAACCCAAGAAAATAGTTGAACAGTCATTACTTAATCTCATATAGCCACCTTGCAGATGTTCTCTGGGATCTAGAAAATGCATGTCACCTAGGTCTTGTGAGATGAAACTCTGAGTCAAGATATATAGACTGATCTGTTCGACTGTATAATTTGTATTTTCACTTTAAGTGTAATTTTTCTTTTTTATAATCCATATCTTTTAAATCTTACAGTATTTCAACAATTAGTTATATCCTAATATTTTTGCATCAGGTGAAATTTGTTTTGGTTCTTTATCCCATAGATCTTCCATATTCTTTTTCACATTTGTTGTGACTTCTTTAATATCTTTTGGAAGCAAACTATTTAGGGGTGGTATTCTACTGGTTCAGACTGGTTCTATAGAACTGGTTACAATATTGTGCAGTTTGGAGAACTGGCAAATCGTGCCCCAGCTGGCCGCACCCGTCTCTACCCACCCCACCCCACCCTGCTCAGTCCTTATTGCACATGCATGACATCTCGTGCATGCCTGACATCACAGACTGAATTCTCCTCTGCCCAGTTGCTACTGAAGTTATTTCTTTTTTTTCCTTCTGACAATCAACTGTTCATTATGCGGGGATCCTCCTTGCTGTTTTACTGCTTCACCTAGGAGACTTCCCTGATGCCTCAGGGAAGCCTTCTGGGAGCAAAAACACTCCCCAGGAGCATTCCCTGAGGCCCAGGAAGCCAAAAAATGGCTTTTGGGGGGGAGCTGTGCCCCCCTGCACTCCATTTTTTTGCTTTCCTGGGCTCCAGGGAAGTTTCCTGGGAGTAAAAATGCCCACCCAGGAGGCTTCCCTGAGGCCTAGAAGGCCAAAAAAAAAAAAAGGGGGGGTTGCTAAAAAAAAAGCCACACCCACCTAGTCATGCCCACAGATCCAGTTGTTAAAAAGTTTGAATCCCACCCATGAAGTTATCCATAGAAACATAGAAACAATTGTAGCTGCTATTTTATGATCTTATTCTTCAAATATTTCCTGAAGTATTTCACATGTCATACTATTTTCTGTCATTTTGTCCAAAGGCTGAGAGCAAACATGCAAGACAAGTCTTTTTTTTTTCTTTTTTGCCTGGAATATTTAGTTCCTTCCAGTGTCCAATTTCTAAAATCTGAAAATTTCAAATTTCTGTTATTACTTAAAGCCAATGTCACACTGCACCAATGGATGCAAAGAGGATGTAAAACGGACAAAAAAGCTTGCCATCCGTTGGTTAACGCGATGTACTCACTGCCTCCGTTTTACTTCCTCTCTATCCGTCCAGCATCCGTCTATTGACGTTTCATCAACTCAAAAAGTTTTGGGCTGCCCAAAACTTTTGCACGGAAAATATATCCAGTTCGTCCGTTCTGCATCCGCTACGCATCCGCTACGCATCCGCTACGCATCCGTTCTGCATCCATTACGCATCCGCGATATCCGCTAGGCATCCGTTCTGCATCCGCGCAACTCACATCCGCTCGGACACAGGGAGGAAGTGGAACGGATGCGGAACAGATGCAGAACGGATGCAGAATGGATGCCAAGCAGAAAGAAAGCGTTTAAAATGGAAAAAACGTTCGCAGAGGGGACCTATCTCGGATATTAAGGATGTCTACAGGATGCCTAGAAAATGCCTAGAGGATGCCTAGAGGATGCAAAGGGACACCTATACTGCCTATAAAAAGGGGGAGCAACTCACCTGCATCTCACTTTCAGAACAGCAGCCTAGCTGTGCAGACCTCTGCAGCCTTCATCTGACTCTTTCTCGTCCACAGCATCCAGTCATGTCCACCGTGGATCGTAACACAGTGCTTTTGGCAGCCACCATCCTTCTGCAACAGTGCGAAGCCATCTACAGGCTCTGTGAACTCTACTACGGGAAGAAAAAGAGGTGGCCAAGAAGCGTCTGGGCACGAAGATGGATCGGGAGAAGAGCAGAGTATGGGCTGTACAACAAGCTGATAGTGGAGCTCAGGAAAGAAGACACTTGGACATTCCAGAACTTCATCAGGATGCCTCCAGCCATGTTTGACGAAGTTGTGCAGCACCTGACACCCAGGTTGACCAAGGCAAACACCAACTTCCAGGCAACCCTGGAACCTGGGCTCAAGGTGGCACTCACTCTGCGCCACCGGGCCTCAGGGACCACCTACAGGAGCATGCAGTACGGCTGGAGGGTGCCACACAACACCATCAGCATTGTGGTCAGAGAAGTGGTGCAGGCCATCATCGAAGAATGCCTGCAGGAGCTCTTCCAGTGCCCTCCACTGATGAAGGATGGAAGAAAGTTGCAGAGCAGTGGTACCAGAGATGAAACTTCCCCCACACCGTTGGAGCCATAGATGGCAAGCACGTGGCCTGCAAAGCACCACCCAAGTCGGGCTACACTTATTTCAACTACAAGGGCTTCTTCAGCATCGTCCTCTTTGCCATGGTCGATGCTGACTACAAGTTCATGAACATCAATGCTTCAGGCAGCGGCTCATGTTCAGATGCCCAGGTATACAACGCCAGTGACCTCAAGGAGGGGCTGGAATGCAACCTCATCATGGGCTTTCCAGATCCAGACCCCCTGCCCAACGACACACAAGATGTGCCCTACATCATGGGGGATGATGCCTTCTCCCTCACAACCTACCTCATGAAGCCCTACACTTCCAGATGCCTCACCCATGAAGAGAGGATCTTCAACTACAGGCTGTCCAGGGCAAGGCGGGTGGTGGAGAAAGCCTTTGGCATCCTGGCCAACAGGTTCCAGGTACTTCTCACCACCAGCATTGCCCAGAGACCGTGAGGAGGATCTTGGAAGCTTGCTGCATCCTGCACAATCTCATGCGCACCTGCTACCCGGTCTTGCAGAACAGACTCGTGGACCTCCAACAAGGCAATGGGGACATGGAGCCTGGGGAATGGAGGCAAGGGTGAAACCTGATAGACACTGAGGATGTGCAAGGCCCCAACAGAGCCTCACGTGAAGGGAAGAAGCAGCACAACCTCCTGAGACACTGGTGCAACTCCCCAGCTGGAGCAGTGGAGTGGCAACACAGGATGGTAGACGATTAATGGATGCTTCCTTCAGCCTGTCTCATCACACTGATGAGATTGGGCCATGTATGTTGGGTGGGCCTACAATGAACAGGGCATTTAATAAAGAGTTGTGTTTGTGTTGACATGTGTGGATGATTATTACATTAATATTGATAATAAAGGGCTATAGGTGTGGCACCTGGGAGGGTGGACCATACAATCCTGCTATGCCTGCACTGGAGGCTTATCTATCCCACTGCTATCCTTACCCATCCCACAGCTATTACCCATTCCAAAGGTATCCCTGCCCATCCCACTGCTATCTTAATCCATCCCACAAGCATGCAAAGGCTTAAACCATTTCTAAAAGTTTCCACCAAGACTTTATTAAAAAAAAGAAATGAAACAAGTGTGTGAATCAAAGATAAACTTTATTGAACAACAAGCTGTAAAACAAAAATGACCCAAGTCAAGTGTCCAAATAAACTCTACAGGTAGCCAGCTACCCAATCTCTGGCACTCTTATTGGTCACTCGGAGGTTTGCCCAGTCTCAGGGCTGAAGGTCCAGATGCTGTGGAGGTGGGTGGTGCTGGAGTGCTGGTCGGTATCGTCATTGGGGTGCCTGGCCCCGAGAGGACAACAGGGGACGGTGTGTTGAGGAAGCTCTCAGACAGCTGGCTAAGACCCGCGATGCTGAGAGGTCCTTCCTCCATGCCATGGGGTGTCAGCCCCAGTACTGATGAGAGATGTACTGAGGCCGGGCTTGGCTGTGGGGTGGAGGAAGGAGTAGTGTAGTGGGGCTGTCTGGTCTGCAGCTGGGTGAGGACTGGCGTGGGTGGCATCGCTGTCGTGGGTGGCATCATTGTCGTGGGTGGCATCGGTGGCATCAGTGGAACCGGTGGCAATGGTGTTGCCCGATGACTCTGTGCCTGGGCTGGGAAGGGCTTCTGCCTATGCTGCTGGATCTCCTGGTAGCCGTAGCCCTGGTAGGTGAGGGGCTGTGGGAAGCCTTGGTATGGGAGGGACATCACCTGGGTTAGAGGAGCAGACCTGGACTGGGTGGGAGCAGGTTCCTCTGGGTCTGGAGGGTTGTGAAGCAGCTCGGTGATCCGGTCCTTCAACACCTGGTACTGGGGTTCCTCCATGTTCTTGAGGGTCTGGTTGACATAGGTGAGCAAGGGCTTGCAATTGGAGGATGAGGAGTTGGTGTGGACCAGCTAAGAGAGGAGATCTATACTGTTGCGGATGGTGTCCCTGATCTCCAGCAGGACAGTGTGTCTCTGCCCCTCCTGCTGTCTGGCTCTCTGCCTTTCTGTGGAGGCGGAGCTGGTGGGGGAGGATGCGGATACGACTGTGGTGGACTCGATGTCTCCTCTCTCCCACCGCACCAGGTAGTACTCAACGCGCTCCACCATGGTGACAACAGCTGTCCGTGGGTTCTCCGCCGTGGCACGCTCCACAGAAACCTGCCTGGAGACAGGGACTGACTCTCGGCTGGAAGAGGACTGGGTCGCAGCAGGCTGCCGGAGAGAGAGGGTAGACAGAGGGGCTCCTGGTGCTCCTCGTTGGCGGATCTCACCCTCCAGGAAGCTGTACTGGCCATGACGTTGGTCTCTCTGTCCGTCAGCTTTATTGTGGCCTGGCCAGATTTCTTCAGGTGCAGCTTCCCATACCAGGTGTGCATATGTTTCCACCAGCCGAGAAGCACCTCCGAAGTGTAACCCATACTCTCCGCCCTCTCTCTCCAAGCAGCCTGCTTCCGCTTGGTGTCCCTGTACAGCCGGTGTCCCTTCCGCCACAGATAGTCATTCTCCCTCAGCCACTCCAGCACCTCATCTTCGTGTTCCTCCTCAATGAAATATTGCCTCCTCTCCCGTCCCAGCATGCGCCTTTTCCTCCCTTTGCCAGGACCAGATGGGCCCTCATCAGAGGGGCTCCCAGGTGGTAGGGGCTGCTCCTCCACACCACCACCAGCAGCAGCAGCAGCAGGATCATCATCATCATCAGCAGCAGCAGCAGCAGCAGCAGGATCATCACCAGCAGGATCATAATCATCATCATCATCATCAGCAGCAGCAGCAGCAGCAGCAGCAGGACCAGGATCAGCAGCAGCAGAGTACTCACCAGGAGCTCCAGCAGCACCAGCACCAGCAGCACGAGCAGGACCAGGAGCACGAGCAGGACCAGGAGCACGAGCAGGACCAGGAGCATGAGCAAGATGAGCAAGACCAGGAGCACGAGCAGTACGAGCAGTATGAGCAAGTCCAGAAGCACGAGCAGGATGAGGAAGTCCAGGAGCACGAGCGGGACAAGCAGGACCAGCAGCAGCTTCAGCAGAGTACGCAGCAGAAGCATCACTGCCAGGAGCAGCTTCAGCAGAAGCCCCAGCAGAAGCAGAGTCAGGGGGCAGGACAGAAGCAGAGACAGGGGGCAGGAGGGTGGCCCTGTCCCTCTTGCCAGGGATAGTGGCAGGTTGCTGAGACTTTCGCTTCTTCCCCATGGTTCTGGGGTTGCTGGCTGGCAGGGAGGCTGGCAGGCACCAAGGATGGCAGGAAGCCTGGCAGGAAGGCTGGCACGAAGCCTGGCAGGAAGGCTGGCAAGCAGGCAGGCACCAAGGCTGGCAGGCAGACTGGCTGGCAGGGAGGCTGGAAGGCAGGCTGGCAGCAAGGCTGGCAGGAAGGCTTGCAGGCAGGCATGCAGGCAGGGCAGGCAAGGACTCGATGTATCCTGCAGCAGGTCTTTCCTCTGAATGCTAGCCACGTGCGAGCTGCTTTCCTTTATATCCGGGGGGCTTAAGCAATGCATCCCCCCCCGCATTCGCAATTAACGCCAGGCATCCGCTAGGCTTCCGCTCTGCATCCGCTTCATCCGCTGTGCTTCTGCTGTATCCGTTCTGCATCCGCTTTGCTGAGTCCCCCCGGAAGCCCAATGGATGTGCCATCCACTCCTGTCTGCTGTGCATCCGCTGGGCCTCCGTTCCGCATCCGCTTTGCATCCACCCTGCGTCCTCCCCGCGTCCGTGTTATCCGCTCTGGTTATGCAAATTTTTGCCCCTTTGGAGAGCGGATAACAACGGATGGAACATTTTGCTCGTCCGTTGTGTCCTTTTTGCATCTGTTGGGCAGTGTGACATGGGCTTCAGATAATTAAATATTTCTTAAAATCAATTTTAAAATCTTCATATACACTTTTATAAATTTTAAAAACCTGGAAAATATTCTAACCCCTTTCTAAAATCTACATTTGAGTGGATTTTTGCTTTGTTGTTTTTCAAAAGGTAAAGCTTTTCTTTTTAATTCTTAAATTCATATTTGAACTTTTTTCATTAAGGAGATTTTCACCATGACATAATAAAACTTGACATATGAAAGGTTCTTAATGCCAAAGAATTTAGTGATGAGCTGTTTCCTAAAGTAGTTAAGAGAGGTAGCAGGCAAACCCAGCATCCCTCTGAAGGGTACTGAAATATAAATTAAGTGAGATTATTATTAGCCAAGTTCCCAAACCCCTCAGAAAAAAATTCTGAGGAACCAATCCATTCTCTGGTTCCCATTTATCCACAATTTTTGGCAACTGTGCTTTGTCAACCATGCTTTTCCAAAACTTTCTTTTTCAGTGGGGATTTTGTTGATGACTATTATTGATTGTTTGACAGATTTTTTAAAAATGTATGGTTTATTGATAACTAGCCATAGAGAAATATTATCATATATTAATATATTATTGATGTATTTCTCATGCATACCATTTGAATATGTGTGATACCTCTTTGCCTAGTTTTTCTGTGGTGGCTCTCTCCCTATGAAACCTGATCTCCATGAAAATAAGATTGTCCTCTGCCTACTCTTCTGCTAGGGCCTAGAGACCTGGTTTTGCCAATGGACCCAGAGACCCCAGTGTGTGTGTGTGTTTTTTTAATTGATTGTCAGATAGATTGTTTTCACTAGAAGAATTATTGCTTTTTGTTGTTTTTTATATTGGGTTTTTATCTTGTAAGATGCTTGGTATCACTGGGAGTAAGTTTGGAAGCCATATAATTTTCATAAATAAATAAAATAGTGTGCTGAGTTTCAAAGGTCCTTGTAGTACTTAGGAAAATGGATGTCAACATGTCATTCTAGTTTCTAGACATATTAATGAAGTATGAATTATATTGAATAAATATTTTTGCATGTCTAAGACTTGTCTATTATGTGTTTGGATATACACTAGACTGCAACTGAGAATTTGTGACAATGGTTCATAATGTATCATAATGCATTAAACTTCATTATTAGGTATTCATGGAACAATTTGGCTGAAAGGTTTATTGTTTTTGAAATGAAAGAGCTTTTATTTAATAGTGTGTATTTTAGAATACTGGTTTTTATTAACAAGATATTGTGGCATTGTAATTATTATTATTACAAAATCATGCTCTTTTTATACATGTTTAAATTAAACAACACTTCCTGAATCTTACTTCAAGGACATTACTGATGTTTTAATTCCAAATCTCCATTCCAAGTTCGATGTGAATAATCAATATCCACTTTAGAATCTCTATTTGACTGGAATAAGTATTTTTAGCTGATACTATTGCAGATTGACTAAACCATACAATTTAAAGTTTTTATTTAATATACTGATATTCTAGTTTTATGCAATCAAAATGCCTCTTGAACTAAATTGAATGGTTTGAAAACTTGATTGGTTATAATATCATACAGATATTAATCACTATTATGTACACGAGCACCTGTGTTTTAGACCCATGGCTTGTGAAAGCTTCCCAGGAGGTGACAGGTAGATGGACTCTGGCAATGATTAATGCTTCCCTACAAGAGGGGACAGTGTTGCAGCACTTTAAGGAGGCTGTGGTCTTTCCTCTTCTTAAGAAGCCATCACTGGACTCCACCCAACTGGATAATTTCCAACCTGTTTCCAATCTTTCCTTTTTGGGAAAGGTTGTTGAGAAGGTGGTCACACAGCAGCTCCAGAGGTTTCTGGATGAAATGGATTATCTTGACCCCTACCAGTCAGGATTCAGGCCTGGATTTGGGACAGAAATGGCATTGGTCACATTTTTGGATGATCTCTGGTGGGAGTAGGATGCGGTTAGTGCATCCATCCATCTCTACTTGACCTCTTGGCAGCTTTCAATACCATTCACTGTGGGATTCTCCTGAGGTGGCTTTGGGAGATGGAATGGAAGGCCTTATGCTGTCCTGGTTCACTTCCTTCCTCTGCAGCTGCTCTCAGTCAGTGTTGATAGGAGGAGAGAGACCCAGCCCTAGCCCACTGCATTACAGCGTTCCGCAGGGCTTGGTACTCTCTCCACTCTTATTCAACATTTATATGAAGCCACTAGGCGAGATCATCTTTCACCAAGGACTGAGGTATCACCAATATGCTGATGATACTCATCTGTATGCCTTGGCTCATGGTAAGTGTTGCTGTGTCCTCCCTCTTGCAGTGTCTGGAAGCTGTTAGGAATTGGATGGAGAGCAATGGGTTGAAACTAAACCATTGCAAGACTGAGTGGCTCTGGGTTTGGGGTTTGTTGGCTCAAGGAGACTTGCCACCTTTGGCCTTAGGACAGGGATAACACTACCCTAAACAGACCCTGTGTGTAATCTAGGGGTTTTCTGGACTCACGACTCCTGCTTGAAGAGCAGGTGGTGATCGTGGCTAGGAGGGCCTTTGTGCAACTGCCGGTTGTGCAACAGTTATGCCTTTCCTGGACCAATGGTCCCTACTCACAGTCACTAATGTCCTAGTCACTTCCCATATTGATTATTGCAATGCGCTCTACATTAGGCTGCTCTTGAAGAACACCTGGAATCTCCAATTGGTGCAAAATGCAGCAGCCCTCATAGTTTTGTGCAGACCCCAGTTAGCACATGTTTCATCTCTCCTGCGGGAGCTGCATCGGTAGCTGATTTGCTTCTAGGTGCAATTCAAGGTGCTGGTTGTCACCTTTAAAGCACTTCATGGCTTCGGACCAGGTTATTTGAGGCAACATCTCTTGCCAACCCATTAGAGTGGGGAGGCAGGGAATGCTATGGGTCCCATCTCTGAGGGAGATATGCCTGGTGGGACCCAGAAGAAGAGCCTTCTGCATGGTGGCTCCCTCTTTCTGAAATATCATTTCCCCAGAGATTAGAATGGTCCCTCACGAATACTCTTCCAGAAGATACTGAAGACTTGATTCTGCCAGCAGGCCTGGGGAACCCAAAGCGGGATGGATCCCATCAAATGCCTAGTATGATCTGCTGTTATCAGGGCAATTTTGGGGTAATTTTTTTTTTCCAGATTTTATTCTATTGTACTTTATTAATTTATTTGATTGTTTTTATTGTTTTTTATTTAAAATATGGTTTTACATTCTGTAAGCAACCTTGAGTCAACATGGATGAATAGGCAGCAATATAAATTCAATAAATAAATAAATCTAGGAACTACACTCCCCCCCCAATAATTTACCCACAATTATAAAAATTATAACTTTACAGTCAAAACAGTTAAGTAACTGGAAGATAATGATAAAGCTATTCTTTGCGCATATAATCTTACACATGTGTTCTGCATCGTTTAGTGTCAGAGATATAACTGAACATTGACTGAAAAACAAACTAGGCCCTACAAAGATATTAGAGGTGATAAATAATAATTTTCTAACATTAATGTGACCAACTTTTTTACAATGAAAAGGAGGACACAAATAAATTGAAGAAAAAAAACAAAATCACTTGCGCATAGTGCGCTCCTGCATGAGGCACACTCTCTCAGAACAATTCTCCTGTGTGTAGTGCATGTATCTCATAATTGCATCTTGCCACATTGTATCAAGCCTTGACGAATTGTCATGTCAAATACAAATACATCATATCACACACAACGGATCGGCTTGTCATCGATCAAATACGGAGATTTACAGATTAATCTTCAAATATCGAAAAGAGGACATGTAGGAGGATACTTTTCAAAGGAAGACAGAACTTACAAAAGGAGGATTGTCCTCCCTAAAGGAGGATGGTTGGTCACATTACTAATATGGCCATTCTTGATTTCTAGTGTGATCCTTTAACTACTACATGAAAGCCCATGTCACACTGCACCAATGGATGCAAAGAGGATGTAAAATGGAGAGAAACACTTGCCATCCATTGGAAAACGTGATGCATCCGTTGCGTACTCACTGCATACATTTTTCATACTCTCTATCCGTCCAGCATCCGTCTACTGTGATTTCATCCGCTCAAAAAGTTTTGAGCTGCACAAAACTTTTTGAGCAGATGAAGTATCCAATGCGTCCATTTTACATCAGCTACACATACAGGAAACATCCGTTATGGAGAAGGCGGAGCTACGTCTCGGTGTTACAGCTGCGATCTCGGG